>CM032881.1:3045456-3060456 GCA_019176425.1 Megalops atlanticus | reverse complement strand
AGATAAGAGCTATAATTCAGCCAGGGTTTAGACAGGGTTTACAGGAAAACTGCAGGGAATGCAGGAGGTGGCTTAGTTAAAATGCCCTTAGATGTGCAAATTTCCATCTCTGTATCCCATAAAGTGCAAGTCAATATGACGAGAAATGCGTCAAATATATATACTTTTTTATTTGTTTGGCAGATACTATTACTCTTATCCAAAGCTCCACACAAGACTAATGTGGCATGTTATATCATATTCATCCCAGCTCCAACAAGAACAACAGTAATTTGGTAATGAGCAGCCAGAGTTACAGTAAATGGGCACTGAGGTGAAGAACAAAACAAATTAGAACAATAAAAAACATTGTGCCTACTACTTATCCTTAACAGCAACACAATTGTATCAAATCAGATTGAACGTAAACCCTCACAATGATCTATAAAAGCAAAAAAAAAACGCCTGAAGTCATACTTGCTACATGGTGCCAAGCAATGATTCATGAAAGCGAAATTCACTGGCATCATACTACTATTGGTACTGTGCAGTGAAAGAGCCGTGCTAAACTACATCAGGTTCATTTAAAGGCTGACTGATCACGCATGAGTGACTGCACACCTTGTGCCTGTGTGGGAACTGGGATACAATAAGAGCAATGTCACATTGACCCTTTTTTGCCACTGATCATCAGCGCTTTATCTCCAGGCTACTTCTCCAGTCATATTCCGGATAAAATACTGCCCTCGTGGGCCCGTGCACCACAGCAGATAGCACGTGGGAGCAGGGAAGTCATTCCTCACATTGAGGTATTCCGACCTGTTTGGCTCTGGCATATATTTGGTGGGCAGGTGGAATGAATTGCTTTAATTAACGGAAGACTTTAGGGTCATGGTTGAGGCTACCAGAAATTTTCACTTTCATATCATTTTTTTCTCCTTTTCAACCCATTTTTTTTTTTACCTGGATGTTGGAATCGCCAGGTGAACATTAGTCTCGTGCTCCTCTCCACTCACACTTGGAGTACGACAGATGCAATCTTCCCACACAGCTGCATGCCACCATGTAGTTTTTCACACTACATGTCCCAGAATGCACCGCAGGAGAGCAAACACCAAGTGCAGGACATCTCTCTCTGATGTCACCTGAGAAACTCATAGGTGCCTGATTACTCACGAGAGGGCGCTAATGAGCAGTATAACAAGCAGAAGCTGGCTGACATAACATGC
The DNA here is from genome assembly GCA_019176425.1 of Megalops atlanticus. Lineage (NCBI taxonomy): Eukaryota > Metazoa > Chordata > Actinopteri > Elopiformes > Megalopidae > Megalops > Megalops atlanticus. The sequence goes on along the minus strand of CM032881.1, from coordinate 3,059,248 downwards.
CCTGTAATCCTACCCTGGCAGGATAAAGTCAGTTATGTTCCACCTCTGTAGACTTCTGCCAATGACACAGCCAAGACATGTCTTGCTTGCGCTGTCAATCTGTAGGTATTAGCCTCCACTTGGAACAAATGCCTTCACTGACTGAGCCACTGAGTGCGTATTTATCATTTTTAAGGGGAAAGGTGTAAGCGTTCCTTATTCATGGAATGTAGATGACATCATGTTGTGCTGTTGAACGACAGTGTGACTTACAGTACCGGTATGGGAACTTGGCTTCTAACCAGACAATTGCAGGGTTGGTTCCCAGTGGGGGAGAGGTGCCATTGCAGCCTTAGGCATTTAACTTGTCTCACTAAATCTCCAGCTGTTTGCATGGATGACGAGAAAGGAGGCCTGGATGAAGGTGTCTGCCAGGTAGAGTAATTGCATCTGAGTGTCACAGTGACTGTGCGTTTACCCGCCCTGTGCACCTCCCCTTCCCTCATGTGCTGTTTCCAGGCAGAAACGCGGGCCTGCTCCTGGCAATCAGCTGTTTGTCTAATTCTGGAAGTTAAATCCATTCCACACAAATCCTCAGATGTCCTCTCCATTCATGGCTTCCCAGCATCACTGCCCACTCCTCCACTCCAAACCTGACTCATCCTCTGGCAGGAACAATGCGACAAGATGGGATGTACACCTGTCACACACACACACACACATGCACACGCAAATGCGCGCATACACACACACATACACACACATACACACAAACGCACACACACACACACACACACACACACACACACACCCAGACACACACAAATGCACACACACACACACACAAAGGCATTACACATTCACACACATAGACAACACACACACACAACACACACACACACACACACACACACACACCCAGACACACACAAATGCACACACACACACACACACACACACACACACAAAGGCAGCACACATTCACACACATAGACAACACACACACACATACACACACACACACCCAGACACACACAAATGCACACATACACACACACACACACACATACACACACACAAAGGCAGCACACATTCACACACATAGACAACACACACACACACACACACACACACACACACACACACACACACACATACAACTCGCATGTTTACATGCACAAACACAAATAGACACACACCAAACATGTCCATGCACAGATACACACTCAAAGACTCACATGTGGACATACACACATACGCTTACAGACATGTGTGCACACAGACACACACACAAAGAAGCTTACACATGGACAGCATGATTTCTGTGAACCACCAACCACCATTTTGACAGAATGTCATGCTTCCTGTCACACTGCACTGATTTTCCTTCAGTCACATCTTTAATGAAAAGTGTCTCTGCTTGCAGTGACAGCAGGGTTTAGGAGCCCTGCTTTACCATATACTGATATCCGTTATCTAAATATATGGAAATAAGATTCCACTGCTTATTTAACATTTACTTTTGCATTAACTTTGAGGGATTACTCTCTCTACCTTGTCTGACACTGTGACTCATGCAAAAAAAAAACAAAAAACTGAAAAGCGTAAATTACAAACGCAAAAATAAATACATAAATAAATAATACAAAAAGCAGGACAGCTGTTTATAGAAGCCACTGTCTAGTTTGTACTGATATTTTTTGCTTGGAGTAGCTCTTCTTGGCTTAGAGCCATTTTCATTTTGCATGCATTTGCCCTGCCAATATGTGTACATATTCTATATTTATGTGTCTCATAAGTTTAAGGACTCTCTTGCAGAATTATTTACCATGGCAACGGAATAGTATTACAACAGTATTACGGGGCTGATAACGCTTCCAGCGAGAGGAGAGGTATGGCCGCGATAACTATCGCTGTCGTACTCCTGGAAGACGTATTAATTCACACAGCGAGTTCCCGTCTGTAAATTTCACACTTTTTCCCGCTCTACATCGAATCTCCGGGAAAGCGCTGCTGCAAAGGCGCCTGCAGCTGGCGCGCGGTCTCTCGGATCGGGTGCCATGTGAAGTCGGCGTGGTAATCCACGTCACGGGTGTAAAGCGTGAAAGAAAAGCAAACACTGACGAAACAAATGATCCGCGTGCGACCGTGTAAAGGGATAGTGGAATGGGTTTCCAGATCATTGCCTGAATGGGCTAAGCATGTTTCCACTAACATTTCGATTTTTTTTTTTTTCATTATTATTTTACGTGAACAGACAGCAATCCTGACACAGCACATATTGTCAAATGTCTGCACCTTCGTGTTCATACTGTATGCAAGCTCACATTATTATTGATGTTATATTATAGATAATAGACTAATTATAACTAACACAGTTTAATGCATTCAGAGGTTTGTTGCTGGCAATTATTTCACTTAAGTTCTGCTTTGTTGTAGTCGCCCACACTGCTATTAAATTTCTCCTTTGCGCACTCGGTAGTATAATGTTTGCAATACCCGGCACCTTGTGCAGTGTTATACTCCTTAGGAAGAATGCAAAGTGCGCCCACAGCAAGGATTGTAGACAAGGTGTCCAGTTACATCACTGGGTATTTGCTCAATAGACAACAGCATGTGACTTGTAGAGCTTATATATTTAATGTATTATCTGTTGACACAGATGGATGCATTTACTATAGCAGTTAAACTCAACTAAATTACAGCACAGCTCATTTCTCACAGGTGCAACAGCAGCATCCCATCTGTAATTTGAACCTGCATATATCAGGGTACAAGTGCACCTCCTCAGTGTGGTGTAGCGGTAAGGAGCAGCAGTGTGGTGTAGTGGTAAGGAGCAGCAGTGTGGTGTAGTGGTAAGGAGCAGGGCAGCAGTGTGGTGTAGCAGTAAGGAGCAGCAGTGTGGTGTAGCGGTAAGGAGCAGCAGTGTGGTGTAGTGGTAAGGAGCAGGGCAGCAGTGTGGTGTAGCAGTAAGGAGCAGCAGTGTGGTGTAGCGGTAAGGAGCAGCAGTGTGGTGTAGCGGTAAGGAGCAGGGCAGCAGTGTGGTGTAGCGGTAAGGAGCAGCAGTGTGGTGTAGTGGTAAGGAGCAGGGCAGCAATGTGGTGTAGTGGTAAGGAGCAGCAAACATTGCTGGTTTGATTCCTAGAACCGGCACTGCTCTGGTACCCTTAGGCAAGATAATGTAAGTTACTCTGGATAAGAGTATCCACTATGCAAATGCAGATGCTATTAATGGAATAGGTCTGCAAAAGGATTTTAGTTTAGAGAGATCTACTCTCCATAGGTATTCTACCATTTGCAGGTCTTTTCTGGGGTGGGATGGGGTGTTAAATGTGTTGGAGGCCTATATAATTGTCTCTGGTAACGGGGTCATGTAATCTGTCCTGAATCCAGTCCTGTAAACTGTGTTACTCCAAGATACCATTCAACATTTCACTTGTAAGGCATGTTTGTTTTTGGGGTCACATAACCTAAGAGTTGTTGCTGATAAAGATGCTGTATCAGCCACTTATAGGCCTAGATTCAGTTTGTCATTAACTTCATCTCAAAGTTGTACTTTTATTCTTCACAAATACAGTTTGAAGAATTTATCACCTGCCAAAATAAATGACAAGAACTGTGTGAAAAAATGCTTTGAAAAATTATTAATATTATTAACTTGTTAGTCAGATTTAAGGAGATATTGATCAACCACGGGTCATAGTCTAGTACAAGTGCACATTTATATCAGTTAGATGGCAAAATGGCCATTGTACCTCAAGTGCCTCTTTGTCCATGGAGAATGCAGAAAATGCAGTAAATGTGCTATTATTATGAAGTGGGAATCATCTTTGCTTAATTATTACAGCTGGTGATCATTAATACTTGGCAGCAAAAATGAATTGCACTCTCACACTCATTTTGTCAGTGTCGTCTCTAATGCAGAATAGAGACACGAGCCATGCTTGTTTCCAGTCTCCTGTTATGATTGGTTGATTGGTGCAGTTGATTTGGCACATGTTAAAAAAGAACAAGCTGAGTAATTTGCCCTGGATACAAATGTCTTCTTCAAAGCAATTAATGATGATGTTATGTGTCCTGATGGATGAATCCATCACAATGATAGATGTTATTGTATCTGTTGGACATACACTGTCTCCTTCTTTGTCCTTATTCAGGCAGAATGAGATTTACTAAGGTGTTTACTACAATGATGACGCACCAGCTGAAACAACTGCTTCAAATACTTCAAATGCTCCACGTCCTGCTACAACATACACGGCCTGACAAGACCGTTAGGTTTCATTCATTAGGATCTGCCTTTGAAGCTGTTTTTTCCTCGTCTCATTTTGTTTGCAAGGTTTTCATATTGCATATCAGGGAAGCTCACATTGCCTTGTTCATTTTTATCATTTTATTCTCTCTTTGCTTAAAAAAGCAAAAACCCTAAAGATGCATCATAAATAATTATCATGTCAGTAGATACGAATGTCCAGACAATGCAAATGTATCTATTGTAAAGTGCAGAAGCTGGCTATCAGACGTGAGTATAGGGATATTATTCCTTGGCTTGGATCCCAATGAAAGAATCACACCTGGCCAATATAGCAATGTTGCTCACCCCAGTCTGGATATCATAAACAGGGAAAAAGGTATAGATGAGTGGAGGAGAGAAAAGAAGTGGTAAGTAGGATTTTCATACTAATAAATTAAACCAGTTTAATTGCATACGGATTGCTGGAAAACTCTCCTACCAAATTTTGCTTTGGAAATGCATTCCAAAGAGGGCAAACCTCTACAAACAGTGAAGTGAAGTGATACGCAGATTAAACCATTTTACAAACAGTTCTATGACAGAGTGGCATTTTATTAAATAACGCAAGATTACTCCAGTCAAAGTGACTTTGTCCACAGAGGATGCCACTAAAAGGCCCGTGGATCATTACTGGATCAGCAAAATCATTGTTTTCCTGTGTGAGTGATCTGGGTTTGATTTTTCCACCCCTGCAGTGATCGACCACTCGGAAACCTACAAAATACAAAATGTTTTTTACAGCCTTTGATGAGCTCCCAGTGTGGTGACTTGCCCTGTGGTGATTTTTTCCCATATATTTCTGCCGGCATCTCTCTGACTGTCATTGGGCCCTCTGTTTGTGGATAACATCTGTCTCCATGATGATCTCACGGACGGTAAACGTTCCCTGACAGACTCCTCAAACAGGTGGGACTGTGTGCATTTGAAATCCGCATGTTTACTCCAGCCCAGAACCCTGCGTTTTCAGTTAACGTCCGAGGAATAATAAACATTACTCAGATGTTTTACTGCTGCATTGGCACTGTTCTGTAAAGCAAAAAAAGCCACAATGAGCCGGAGAAATAATAGCCTTTAAAGAGGTCGGCTTTTGCTTATCAGCTGACAGCACATGGATAGAAAGTTGCATTTCACTGTTTTGAAATGTATGGGTACTTCCTTCAGGGTTGCGTAATTTACAATAAAAAAAAATGTGGCACTCTTGTGTCAGACATCAAAGCTGCTCTTCCGTACTGTGAACCATGAATGGGCTCCCTTTCTCACTGCGATTCAAGAATTTTAGGAGCCTGTTTATACAAGCACAATTTCTGTCATTGCAGAAAATCTGTATGCACTAAAGTCTGAATTTAAGACAAACTTTAACTTTTCCTTCAGGACATATACATATTAATGGCTTTAGCAGTGCATGTCTTTTAAGTGTGAAGTTGACAGCCGCCACTTGGTGTTGGTTGCGATTCCCATGGCAGCAGACCCCCCTCCCCCCTCCTCTCCCTCCTCTCCCTCCTCCCCCTCTTCTAACCCTCTACTGAACACTCAAAGTGATACTCTTCTCCATGGTGACCACAGCCTCTTCATCATCTATATATTGGATCCATGGGTAGCCAGATTTCTGTTTGCTGACTACACAGACAATAAGGATTGGTATTAAAAAATCCTTCTGGTGTGATTGAGAGAGAGACAAGTTTTGTTTGTGTGCGTGTGTGTGTGTGTGCGCGCACGTGTGTGCGTGCGTGTGTGTGTGTGCGTGCGTGTGTGTGTGTGGTATGAGCTTTGACTGAATGTGGGAATCATTTTACTGGAATTCATGTGCATTTTACTGCAAATAGGACATTTAGAAAAAAGAAACCAAGAAGGAAGCCCGGTGCATTGTTGATGTGCAACCCCTAATGTGATGACAATGACAGCCGCTATGCAACATTTGCTCAGGGACACATGTGAACTTTAAAAATATGAGGCCTTATTTAGCAGTGACTTAATTCCATACATTGAATTCAGAAACAGCTTTCCAAAAAGACCAGCAATGTAATCAAATGATTTTTTTTTCTGTTTCACGATGCATTCTTTTGACAGGTTAACCGTCAAAACCGATAAAAAATGTTTGACCGTATAAACGTACATTAACTGATATCTGAAGGTCAACTAGATTTGACAGCCGGAGGAAGGTGAATATGGGAACACTTCATGTCCCGGCTGCCGGAGTGGATGAAGTGTGACCGTGTGAACGGCTCCTCTCTGTCTCTGCTTATGTAAGAATCGCACCTGCACTCTGGCACGACACTCTCCATACACAATTCCATCAAGTGAGCAAACAAGTTCGCAGTGTTTCAGCCGTCCAACAGTCTTCACCCGGGCAGAAAGCTGAGCGATAATGAGACTGCAGAAATACACAACAGTTAACGAAACAGAAAAAAAAACAACAACAGATATATAATTGGGGTGACTGAAAAATTACACGTCCTTCAAAATAAATTCATCCTACCTTGGGAAGAAGCCAGCATTTGTTAATTAATGATACCTTTATTAAAAATCGAAGCATTGCTAGGCATTCACTCACTGCAACAGAGGCATGAACACAGTGGAAGAGCCAGTTGTGTACAACCACAGCACATCCTCAAGGTATTTAAAGAGCACCTGCATAGGTCTGTCACTTAGTGCTTTATCTGACAGGTATAATTTCACATGTTGATCTGATGACAGCTTGATATACATTTTAATATTCCTAGAGATAAGAATTGTTTTTGCAAAATTAATCTCAGCTAAAATGTGGACGTGCCAAATAATTTGAGCCCTTTGCAGGGTTGCTTTATAAATGTGTGGCATGTCCAGGCACATGCTTCTGCTGGTTCTTATGAGCTCACACAGCCACACTACATGGCTTTAGCAAACATCCCTGTCCAGCTCACCCAGGGGCTCAAGAGGGGGAAAAAGTCCTTTTGGGAAGCTATGTGATTAATTATTCCCAATACCAAACCCCCGGCTATACGAATGTACACCACTGATGCCCCAATTTCCTTCATTCTTATAAACAGAAGTGTAATTTGTGCCATTTCTGAAATGTCTCATGTTACCCACCTGGGTGCATAGACCCCATAAGCTGTTGATGTCAGGGCAGACAAAAGCTCCACCACTACTTGTACTCAGACAGGAACCTACTGGCAAAAGCAAGACAGAAGCAGAGATGGACACAGTTCTGGATTACAATGTTATTTCACCCACACTTTTAAATAACGATATTCCACAATGTTAATGACCTGAATGTGAACATATACTCTTATTTTATTCATTTACCTATAGTTACACGTGTGGAGAGAGAGTGAGCAACAGAGAGAGGGGTAGAGGTAGAGGGAGAGAGAGAGAGTAAATAAATAGGGTCGCCTGTCTGTTGCTTTTACAGTATATTTGGTGCAGACTCCACAGCGCCGCTGCGGAGTCCTCATAATACTGACAGGCTGCACCGAGAGGCAAAGCATACACACACAGCCGTCATTCAGTCCCTGTGCACGGACGCCGTAGCGAGCTGCGTAACGGCTGCTGGCTCCAAAGATACTAGAAAAAATCGTTCGGGCCGGAAAAATGGCATTAGTCAGAAATACTGGCGTCCTGCACACTCGTAAATCAGTCAGAAACCTACTGGGGAGTTCATGTGCTACTGCGTGTTCTCCTGTTTATCGTCGAAGTGGCAATGTGTAGATACTATCGAAGGACAGCGCGTTGGAGGCTGTCTGCAAATGTACAGTCGCTGTGAGTAGATATAGTAGATATATCTATATGTGTAGTGGACATAGCAGAGAGTGAGAGGCGGTAGGGAGAGACTGAGGCAGACAGTTGCGAGAGACACGCTTCGCAGAGCTAAGAAGCGGTCATCTTTTATGTTTACCTCGGAGCAGTTTTTTTCTCTTCTCTATCAGTCTTTCGTTTCTCGCCGATTTACGAAATAGCTAGGGATTAGCCACGTTATACCAGGATGCAGGTGAAAAAGCAAAGGTGTTCGGATGGGCGCACAGGAGACGTGCAACGAGAGGACCCCGAGAAAAAGTCTTCTTGCTTCTCAAATATTAAGATATTCTTGGTATCGGAATGTGCCCTGATGTTAGCACAGGGTACAGTCGGAGCTTACCTGGTGAGTAATCTTTTCTTTGTGTTGTGTGCAAAATGTATCCTTTACACTTTAACGACTCCCGTTATCTTGCAGCGGCACGTTCCCGTGCCTTATGTCACTGTCGAAGGTAAACTTAGGCTTTGCATTTGTCGGTTGAACGCTAAAACAGTGAGTATACGTAATACACGTAAAGCTGACTTTGAAAGCGCGTCAAGTAGATAGTGTCATGACAAAGCACCCGATCCCACAACTAATTCTATATAAATGTGCATATTCAATGCAGCGTTTTCTTTCTTCCTGAATGGTACCACTGCCGGCTAATATGCGCAGTAAATGCTGTAGATCAGATGAGAGTTAGCGTTATGACAAAAGACGTACATCACACGTGGGGCATTGTAGTTTAACCTTGTCTGTTTCGACCGGTGGGCTGCGCAAATGTTGATCTCTGTCAGTCAGACAGCTGCGTATAAGTTAACCGGGACCAGGTGCAGTAAACTACAGTAATGTACAAGTAATCGGTACCAATACCATCCAAATATACGGTGTTAAACAGACGCCACTCTAGAGCGCAGTGGATGCGGAAAACAAACAGGTGACTCTGGTCTATGCGGCATCTTTCGTTAAAACATTGACAGGCCATTCGTTTTTAGAAATGGCCAGATGCAGTAAACAAATTATTATTTAAGCATGCGAAAGAACATTCAAGTGCAAGAAACAGAAACAGACAGTTGAGTCATGATGTAGCCTAATTAAATATAGAATACAGAATGACGTACATTATGACAGAATATTTTAAGTTTTTTAACTTGTTTCGGGACAGGCACAAAAATGAACATGTGCGCGTGTTGAGCAACTATGAGACCGCGTCCTTGTAACCCGCCACGGAGTCCTCTTCATGGTCTCGGTTTTGACAGATCATGAACAGCACATACGTCTGCAGTTATGTTATACAGTTACTGCCATGCGAATGACTTATGAAAGGCTACTGGGTTTCAGACTCCACGTGACTAGACCCATGCCCTATTCGATGTCTATAAAAACACCTTGCTAACACTCTGGGAGCGGACACAGTATGAGGCTGCATACCATGCACTTGCTGTATTTGTTCAGCATAAATATAAAATAGTTCCTCTAACTCTTCACATGGCCCTGTAGGCTATACTACTACTGTTTTTTTCTGTTGTTCATGCATGATACATTTTGAGTGTTCAACTTTATGGTCACACTTTCTGTGAAGTAAGGGTTTTTTTGGGTGACACGTTTGCAGTAGCAAACAGGAGATGTGTTTAGAGGAAGCCAGCGGACAGCTGACAGATGAACAGTTGTCCCTGGGTGTTTTGCACATTTGTAACACAGATACATGACTAACCACTTCTGTGACCCTTTCCTGGAAAATCAGCGGTCCAAGCTGAAACTACAGAAACCATATTTGGAATGGAATGTCCGATCTATTATGTGCCATTGTACTGCAGGATTCTGGATCATAGATGTAAACCCACAGGATATAGATGGCAGAGGAAGTCTGGATCTCTGTGCTCCATGACTGTTTAAGAGCAGTGATGCTGCATTGAGCCTTATTTCTGACATTTCTCCATACAGCCAGCATCACTGACATGAGTTCATGTCTCTCTGACTTCTCTCACAGATATATTTGATGTTTTAAGGATGAGAAACATAATAGATTAATCCCTAACATATATTCCCGAGAGAATGGCTGACATACATTTTTGTCAGCCAAAGCCTGAGTATTTGCAAGAATGTTGATAATCATCATGTTACTGTCATTTTCAGATGTCCAGAGTGACTTGCACAGGTTACAGTTTTATCCATTCATACAGCTAGATACTTGCTTACCTTACCTAAAGGTGCTGCAGCAGTGCCCCAGTGGGGATTCAAACCAGCAACCTTTCAGTTGCAAGTCCTGCTGCTTAACCACCACACCACACTGCTGCCCAATTATCTACTATCTATATTGGTCATCAGTGCCGGACAGACAGTCAACATGGCTGGATCACGGTGGGAAAGGTATAGATACTTTCTGCCTAACTATATATTTGAACGGAGAAGGGTAACTGTCAAATCAAGACAAGAATGGCCGGCACCTTTTATGTATCACAACATAATCATCTCAAAAGTTGTGTTGAAGTTACACACTATTACTGCTCATATTTCAGTTACTGGACAGACCTACGACAGTCCTGAGAAAAGACTCTTCCTCAGGATATTGGAAATGTGACAGTCCCCTGGGTCTCGTCTGTTTGTTGTCCTTAGTACTCTGCTGACAGATGTTTCTTATATTATCAGTCATCAAGTGTGTTCATTTTTGTTTCCATGACCAAATGAAAGGTAGGCGGGGCTCTTTGAGCTTCTCACAGTAAAACTCTGTTTGTTTGATTGGCTGTTCTGGGGAGGACAGAAGGAGCTGAATGTCAGCAGACAGACAGCCCAGATTGCGATGCAAATTACGTCAGTCTAACATCCTTCAACAGCTGAGCCAATCAGACTGCAGGAAGGAGTGACTTGTAGAACCATCCAAGCTTCTGTGTGAAGTAAACTCACTGTTCATGTGAGAGGAAACAGTGGGTAAAATGAGCTGAGTCCACAGTCTTATATATGAACGCCTGAATACGAACAGGCACAAGCAAGCTTATTCTTAAAATGATGGACATCAGTGACCCTTTATTCAAGCTAAATTTGAAATATTCAAGAATATAATTTACTTGGATCATGACGATGAGAGCTAAAAAAGATGCTTCACCATCGGCTGTCCAGATTGTTGATGTTGTCCCCCGCATAGATTCCGATCGCCTCAGTGGTGCCAGGCCTGGCATGTCCTGTAATTATTCCCCAAGAATTGCCCGTCCCAGGTTGTCAGGACCATTGGGCTGGTCTTAAATCTGCAGTGGGAGTGTCACCTACTGAACTCCCATGTACTGACTCTCTGCCAAAGAAAATACACATAATAGCTCCAACATCCGTGCCTCTGTAATGTGTTATTTTTCTATACGTAGCTCACACTACTTAACAGAAGAAATTGGTCAGTGTAAATTCCTCTGTGCGGAATGATTAAATGGTATTTTTTTTGTAAATGCTGTGTTTTTGTCTGAAGTCATGCCGTGAGACATATCACTGTGGTGGTGTAGCCTTAATGCTCAAGTTCTTATTCCATCAGATGTCTTTGAAATGATATGTAGGTCTGTAAGTACAGATTTCCTGAAATATAGCTTATAGTGAGTCGCCCAATTCTCTGTAGCTCTCATCTTATGGTTCCTAACCATCACTGGCAGGTTGTAGAGAAGAAAAACAAAGAGAAGGAGCAAAACATACGAAAATCATTTATTTTAAAAAATCACAAACAAAAAGGAATCCTGAGCACACAGGCTAACTAAGCCAGTCTCCTGGAACTGTACCCTCACACCTGTATTTAAGAAGTCTGATTATGCAGGTTAGGCTCGTTAACCAATGGCTGGTTTAGACAGAAAGACTAACTACAAACTGACAAGAAACTATGAAATAATAAACTGTTTAAATGCATTTGATGTGAAATGAGCTCAGTTGCCATTAACTGACAAGGTTAAACATTGAACTTCATGGTCCTTAAACATTTAAACAATTAAACAATTAATAGTCTTGGGAGACATGTGGATGTTCTTCACACAGATATTCTGCAAATTTACTTTGTACACTTTAATTTGTTAAATAAATTCAAGATAAATGTAAGCTTTTTTAAAGTGAGTCTGCTTCACTTCTCCCTCCACTTCTGAGCAAGTTTTCAGAAGCAAGAAATGTGGGGAACAGAGGCAGGGTTGATGCTGAGGGATTCAGATGAGGTGTTTGACGTGGCTGGTGTTTCATTGTGCCTTCAGCTGACTGCAATTACAGCTCTTGACGGCTGAGGTGTGGTTTGCAAATTTTTGGCTCTGTGGAACTCTGTGGTTTTCCCTAACCAAATAAGACGTGCCATTGAGACTGTGTAACCTCTGGCCAGCTGGGATGTCAGCTCGCGGCATGCACTGACACACCACACCGGATCACTCGGCGCGCACCTAAAAGCAGGCACCTGCCGGGGACAGCCCTGTGACCCAGCCATGACCCCATCAGAGCACCTCCAACCTCCCCGCCTCTCAGACTCTAGATCATTTTCTCTGACATGCAGAAGGGAAGTTGAGCTGCAGCAGCCAAACCTGCCCCAGCCAGAACACCAGAACAAACCCCCCCCCACCCCCACCCCCACACACACACACACACACACACACACATACACACACACCCACATGCACCCGTTACCAGCGCATACTGGGTCTGACCCGAACATGCTGTGGAACACAGGTTTAAAGGAAGTGTTGCCATTTTGCGGTTTGAACATCAGGGAGGACACTGCCATTATACTGCTTAGCTAGGTACTTCACCTGAACAATTTCAGTAAATATACCTCAGAATTAATGGATAAAATGTATTTAAATGTAAACCGTAGACATGGAGGTCTAATAAACAAATAAAGACGAGTAAGCACACAGCTCCTGGCAGCACACATGTGCCTCTGTGTATATTAACCTGTGTGCAGAAAGCTCGCAGGCTTATAGATTGGGTAATAATTGCTTACTAGGCTTCTCTTAAGCCCTGACGGGGACCCAGAGGAGTGCAGTAGATTAAATGTAAATCCAGGGAATAAATAACTGCTGAAATATAAGCTTTTTTAACACTTATTTAATTGTACACCACTTTCTATCTTTGCTGTTTTCATGAATTCTTTTTGTCAATCATTTTGTTTTACAGAGAGGAGGTTCAAGCAATGTAAGTTGCTTAATTGTGATACACTCATCATGTTAGAATCACGCATTAATAAGGAACCCTATTCGAGTGTCTGTGTGCGTGTGCGTATGTGTGTGTGTGTGTGTGTGAGACACTGTTAGGCCTGTACTTAAGAAAGAAAAGAGGGTTTGCTTGGTCTAATCAAAGGTTGAGTTTTTGCATGATGATATCACAGTGTTCCGAGAAAGGAGCGACTCTTTCTGGTGCTGATGGCCAGGGCTCTCAAGGAAATTTAATTCACTGAAACAAAACATTGTGGTTTTGATATGCAGAGAGTGTGGATGGGTTGGGGGGTGAGATGGGGATCCTCCCATCTTCCTGTTTTGGGCGTCTTCATCGGTGGCGTGATATAACCTGACACGTGTCACATTCACCCGACTACTGCAACCTTCATTTCATCACGTACACATTCTGCTTAGCAAGCCAGACGTTAAAGCATGTGGTTTTTTTTTTAGATTAAAAAATTGTTCAGAGGAAATCTTTACTGCTGAGGGTGCTGCATATCACACATATACTCTATTTGTTTAATCTCGGGTTTAGAGCTGCTGTTTAAATGATCTGTCCTGCAGTCCCTTGTGCTTGCTAGACAAGTGGGCTGGTGTTTAATGATG
>CM032881.1:3025456-3040456 GCA_019176425.1 Megalops atlanticus | reverse complement strand
GTCCGCAGAGAAAGATCTCTGAAAGAGGTCTCAGATTTTACAGGGAAAAATATATTACAGAGGACATGGCCTCAGGATCATCAAGAAACCCTCAGATGCTATCATTTAAACTGTACTATATCCCTGTCTTCTCTGTGTATGTAAGCACTAGCCCTAGTAAAATTCATTCCTATGCACCAGCCTTCTCTGAGTTTAAACAGCAGCCCTTCTGAAAATTCATCCCTGTGTGCCAGACATCTCTGTGAGTTTAAACAGTAGCCCAGGTGAAAAATTTCATCCCTGTGTGCCAGACATCTCTGTGAGTTTAAACAGTAGCCCAGGTGAAAATTCATCCCTGTGTGCCAGACATCTCTGTGAGTTGAAACAAAGGCCTGGAGCACATCAGCATTCTTATTAGATTGAGTCCTCCCCCTTCATATGATTGGCATTCGCTGGTTTCCTCCAACCTGCCAAATTGCCGCCTTTTCTCCATGCTTCACAGGGCAACATCATCTGAGTCATTTTCCTCCTTGAGGAATGTGTGCTTCATTTGGCCTTTATTTGAGCCAAAACAGTTTTTTTTATCTGTCTAGTTCTTAGACATTCCTTTTTTTTCTCTCTAACGGTACAGGTTCCTCACTCTATGAGAATGTACAGTTGAAAAACAGACCGGGTTTATACATCAACTGTATAAAGGAGATGAATCTCGGTCTTCGTAGTGACCCAAATTGCTGGAAAACAAGTGCTTCTTTTAATGTTTATGTGCATTTTGACACATTCTTTCTTATAATTTCAGCTTCAACTTCTTCCCTATAATTTATTTATTAGAAGTAGGCTCATAACCAAAAGGTTGCTGGTTCGATTCCCTGCTAATGCACTGCTGCTGTACCCTTGGACAAAGAACTTAATCACCTCAGTAAAATATCCAGCTGTATAAATGGATAAACTGTAAAAACTGGAACCTATGTAAGTCACTCTGGATAAGAGCATCTGCTGGATGACAAAAATGTAAGGTATAAGTAGTAAAGTAGTAGAAGTGGCATATTTGCTTTCAATCGTACGGAATAAAGCTTGACTTAATTGTGGAGTTCATGGGGTTAAGGATTCTGGAAAGGTTATGCGTTTGGGTGTCTGGATGAAGCGTCCAGACGGTGACGTGACCGGCATGCGCGTGCCGTTGACCGCTCCGCTGTTGCCTTCCAGGTCAGTGTGCTCACCACACTGGAGCGGCGCTTCAACCTGCAGAGCGCGGACGTGGGCGTGATCGCCAGCAGCTTCGAGATCGGCAACCTGGCCCTCATCCTGTTCGTCAGCTACTTCGGGGCCCGGGCCCACCGGCCGCGCCTGATTGGCTGCGGGGGCATCGTCATGGCTCTGGGCGCACTGCTGTCCGCCCTGCCGGAGTTCCTGGCCCACCAGTACGAGTATGAGGCGGGCGAGTCCTGGCGCGCGGACGAGGGGAGGGACGTGTGCTCCAACACCTCCCGCTCGGAGTGGCGGGACCCAGACTTCCTGTGCGGGAACAGAGCCAACACCAACATGATGTACCTGCTGCTGATCGGCGCCCAGGTGCTGCTTGGGATCGGGGCCACCCCGGTGCAGCCCCTGGGCGTGTCCTACATCGACGACCACGTGCGGAAGAAAGACTCCTCCCTCTATATAGGTGAGTTCAGTTTCTTTTTTTGACACAGCGTCCCACCTTAGCAGAGCCTGCTGGCGTTGCTGGCTCTGGTGAGGTTATACATGCGCCGTTGGTGGAGTTGTGCTTTTAGGGAAGCTGTGAAACCACATTGCTTCTGTCTGCGCTCAAACCCGAGGAGCTAGATGTGTAAAGGTGTAGATGTGTAAAGGAGCAAGGAGCATGCCCCCAGCACTGACTGAGTGCATAAACACTCACTATCCAGAACTTTCTCCGCTGTTGTCCCCTGATGGTGGAATGAGCTTCTACACTTCATCCGTTTTGCTGAGTCCCTCTCTGTCTTCAAGAAACATCTGAAGACACAGCTCTTCCGCTTTCACCTGAGCACCTGAAACACTACACTACCTGAAACACTACATTTCTCACGTCTCAAAACTGTCTGACTAAACTATAAAAAAGGTAATCTAATGGTTTAAAGCACTCGTTAGCTCTACTAGCTAGCTTTTACCTTGTCTGGCCAACCATTGAAACCTGGTCATACAGTGCTTTTCTTATTGTTGACTCCGTATTGTTTTTTGCTTGTGTTGTACTCTGCCTCACTTGTAAGTCGCGTTGGAAAAAAGTGTCTGCCTAATGAATAAATATAATGTAAATGTAAACAACCAGAGATAAGAAGCATGGAGTCTTTTATCTCAGTCTGGGACTGCAGGACGACTCCAAAGCAGGCTGTTTGACCTGGCTGAATGGCAGCATTCACCATGTTGTCACCATGGTGCTGCAGCTCTGGTTGCAGGCAATGCAACGGAAAAACTGTCCTGCTGTACCACATCAGCCATTTTGGGCTGCAGACCTCCAGCAGAGAAAGAATTAATATTACAGTGGCCATCTGTAAGAGCTCACAATGGACTCACAATGGAATAGCCTTCGATATGCCCTTGCTGCAGGTGATACGGTTTGGTGTTTGGCCTTCAGATGTTTAGGTTATGACGACCTCACCGCTGGGCCTCACGGAAAGACATGTTTGTACGTGGAGAAAGACATGCATGACTGCTCACTGAGAACTGTTGGCTGGTCAGAATGGTACACAGTGGTGTTTATGATGGCAAACATTAAGAGACTTGACAGTCTGAATGATTATTAATGCAGCAGAAAGTATTGGCTAGAGGCAACGTGACTGCCACTGGGTTTCTTCAAGCTCATGCTGGCCCAAGTATTTATCACTACTTGTTTGCATTCGTTTAACGAGACGCAGGAGAGAGGGAGGTGAGACTGTTTGAAACAATGTGTGGAAATGTTATTTGTGAATAAACAATAGTTTCCTTTGATGCGGGACTTACAGCACTCGAGCTTTAGCGTTCACCCTCGGCCTCCAGCGTCGAGTCGAACACAATGTTCCTGTGTTTGACAGAGTACACTGTGCAGCACAGAGAAGGAAAATGTCTATTAACCATGTTTTGCAGTGTAGGTTAACATCGGGACGGCACCTCCGAAGAGAAGATTGTCCTAAAAGAATTTATAGCCTGCATTGACACAGCTGAAATCTGGCGGATGGCAAATGGCTGCTGTTGTTCTTTCATTGTTGGTGGCAGAGAACAGTGTTTGCACAGTGTGTGGTCCTCTACAGCAGTAACGCAGTGTCAGTGTGTGATCGTGGTATCAGGGCGTGTTTACAGGGCGTGTCAGCGGTATCTGGGCGTGTTTACAGGGTGTGTCAGCGGTATCTGGGCATGTTTACAGGGTGTGTTAGCAGAGTCTGGGTGTGTTTACAGCAGGGATATTATCGTATACTAAAACTAAAACTAAGACGAAAGCTAATGGTTTTGAGACCTTTTTGTAAACTGAAATAAAATAATTTCCCCGAAGAAAATGTAAAACTAAAACTAAACGAAACTAATAGTGATTGCTAAAAAATTAACAAAAATAAAATAAGAAAAGACAAAAAATAATTGTCGTTATTGTTTCAAGACGGCAGCGATGGTATCCATTCAAGGCAATGGGTGTCACACTCAGGGGCGGTTTGTTCCTTAGGGTGATCGGGCAACGCACCAGTAAAGGGTTAATGGGAGGGAATTTTTCTATCACATTCTACCACAGTGTTACGCTAGCTGTGACTGTTCTAGACAGTTTGTCCTGCCTCTGAATATCAGTCCAATCAGCGTCAAGTTGTGTTCTGTGGAGTACCGCCCCTTTTGGGCGATTTCAGTCTGGTTGAAAATCGCCCAGATCGCTCTGATAGACTGTCATGTGAAGGCAATTTTTTTTCGAACTACAAGCTCTGCAATGCAATCTGTATGGGTTCCGGGTGGGCTTGCATTAACGTGCTTTCATCATATGTAACCTGGTGTAGGGATCGCCGGGGCAGCCAGCGGTCTTGTCACATTCAAGGTCAACATGGCTAATGTTACCTCAACTCAGAGCAACTCGATCGTGTCATTAAGAGAAATACCATTCAGTCATTGTAGTAATCAGGATAAATTGGCAACTAAAGAATTAGGACCACCCAGACCAAATGTAAACATCAAGTAAGTATCTACAAAGGGGGGGAAATCATATAACCGATTTTCGCGGAGCTGATATGAGAGGAAAACGTGGCTAGCAGGCTGCGAAGTAGCTAACGTTTTGTTCTGCTACCCCTGCTCAATGCAATGTGACAATGTCAAGTTAGCTTGCTGAATAACTTGCACATTGAACGGGCCACCTTAGCCATCATCGCAACAATTGCCCCCCGCGACAGATTTGGCAGAAACCGCCAAACTAAACGGAAATTCAGATTGAATACAAACATATTATCAAAATAAAAAAGAATTTGAAAATGGATAACTATTATAAACTCGGTTTACAGGGTGTGTTAGCAAAGTCTGGGTGTGTTTACAGGGTGTGTTAGCAGAATCTGGGCGTGTTTACAGGATGTGTTAGCAGAGTCTGGGCGTGTTTTCTTTTCACCTGATGCTGTCCCATATCTTAACTCAAACATACTCAACGTCAGATTCTTTATACGTCAGGGTCCTTACCTCTGATTGGAGGAATAGGGGGTTTAGGTTCCTGACCAGGAGGCGGAACCCAGCATTCGATCAGTAAAAATGCCTTTTGAAGGGAAGCAGCTTTCTCCCGTTCCCGGCACCACTGCGTGGCATTCCCTGTGCAAGAGGCATGAGAGTGACTGCCTGTCTTTTGCAGTCTGAGGGCCACATGTGAACGGGCCCTGGCCCCACCCTCGAGCTTAAATCCACCAGCTTGGCTTCCCGGAGGGAAGGCAGGGGTTCCGCACAGCAGGAGGGTTTCCACAGGGAGTTTCTGAGAGACACTGCATCCTCTGCATCCCCATCTCTGAATGAGGCCACGAGTGCAGGAAGTGACCTCATCCCCGCATCGACGATGGATGAGAATGAAGCGAGCGAAAAAAAGGAGGAGAGAAAAGCACCTTTATTTCATCCAATTATGCCGGGTCCCGAGGCCTCAGATCCCCCCGCTGAGCTGGTGTCGATAGGCACACAGGCGCTGTCAAAGCACTGTCCTTACCTTAAAAGGCTGATGATTATTATTGAGCTGGAGCGTTTACCTTTTCTGACCCATGCCACACGCATTTCTCACCTCCGGTTGCACCTCTGCTCTGAAGCTGGCAGTGTTGAAAACCCGTCCCAGTTGTTTTGCCCTCATGGTAATGTCAGTGTTTTGTTATTGCTGCATTACACGTGCGCTGTTACATTATTTAAAAGGCTTCCTGTGCCACAGAGCCGTAACAGAATTTCAGCCTAGCGTGTAAGGATGCGAGGTTACTGGTCACGTGACCGAGCTGGGAAGTATGCATGCATGGTCCACAAGTCTCTGTGGGTCATGTAGATTGTGCCTTTAACTGAGAAGAAAACTTGGTGCCATGTGTTAATCTTCAGAAAACACAAACTGCAGTGCTGATGGTCCTAATATCAGAACACAGGACTGTAAAAGATGGTAACCTCTCATTTAGGCAAATTGCAGACCACTGCGTGTTTCATACTTTTGCTCACATGTGGGGGGATTTGACCAGAAACTTAAATTAATCTGTGCCAACCAATAAGCACAGAGGTTTACATGATTTCAATTTTCAGGGGTTTTTTAAAAATACATTTACATTCTGCTGTCAGTCTATGGTGTCTTCTACATGACCTCCACTGCTGTATACAGTATGTATAAATGAACATTGACTTGGAGAATGTGTGTGTACAGTATGTGCTGATCTAAAAAGAGAGAGAGATTTTTTATTTTTAAAACCCCTTTATTTAACCATCTTGTTTAAACAGAGAGCCTGGAGAAAGGTTCTATTTACGTATTTCCAAGTGAAAAAGTAACAGAACAATAGAAAAGAAGATAAATCAAACCAAACCCCAAAAAAGAAACAAAGAGAGAGAGGGAGACAGAGAGGTAGGGAGTGAGAGAGAGAATGAAAGTGAGAGAGAAAGGAGAGGGAGAGAGATGGAGAGAGAGAGAGAGAGAGAGAGAGAGAGAGAGAGAGAGGCAGGGATTGAGAGAGACATGGAGAGAGAGAGGAGAGAGAGAGAGAGAGAGAGAGAGAGAGAGGGGTCAGGCGC
Organism: Megalops atlanticus; assembly: GCA_019176425.1. NCBI lineage: Eukaryota > Metazoa > Chordata > Actinopteri > Elopiformes > Megalopidae > Megalops > Megalops atlanticus. The sequence continues at coordinate 3,034,273 of CM032881.1, read as the reverse complement.
CAGGGTCTGATTGGGGATTAGGAGTGTCAGCAAACAGCAACTATGTTTACAGCTCAGCACGAGACAACAAGGACAATGGCTGGGTCCGAGGGGCTGTCCAATGCCACATCTCTGCCAAGACTGCGCCAAGCTGTGCCCACACAGAGGGCATGGTGTAACAGGCCATTCGGCTGGGCTCACTCTCACACGCTACCTGTTGCATTCTTCCAAATTATGTACAGCAAAATAAATCACTTGCATGTTTCCAATGTGAAACAGCAAAAATGGTAACAAAACTCAATATTATGTTAAAAAGCTAAAATTTAAATGATACTCCCTCATGACTGCAGTTTGGCCAACAAAAACCCTCCTGATTCTGTAAAGCAAATCACACTAGAGTGAATCTGAGAGCCAGAGAGAGAGAGAGAGAGAGGGAGAGAGAGAGGGAGAGGGAGAGAGAGAGAGAGAGAGAGAGAGACTGTGAATGCCTTGTGCTGCAGCAGCAGTGGTGAATTTTGTAATGCATATATTAATCATGATATCAAATTAATTAATAAATTGGATGTAATTTATAAGGTTGTGTATGTGTTTTATTTTAATTTGTATGGCTGTATTTAATTATTTGCTTTATTGTTCGTGTTGCTTTGGCAACACGGCACTTGTCTGTCCTGCCAATAAAGCACCTCTGAATTTGAATTTGAGAGAGAGAGAGGGGGAGAGAGGGAGAGAGAGAGAGAGAGAGGGAGAGACAGAGGGAGAGGGAGAGGGAGAGAGGGAGAGAGAGTGTGAGAGAGAGAGGGGGAGAGAGAGAGAGGGAGAGAGAAAGGGAGGGAGGGAGAGAGAGGGAGAGAGAGACTGGAAACTTCTGTGTGGCCATGAAGGAACTGAGGCAGAAAGCAAGAAGGCCTTTCTGTGCCATTAAATGATCAGCTCAAATTGAAATCCCAATTAGGATTTAGCTCAAAATATTCCAATCAGTTTTACAACCAATTGCACTTGGCAGTGGCAGGGAAGTGTGGGGTCTACTAAGATCAAATGATTTCTCCAAACAGGACCAACATCCAATTGAAACCCTACTTACAGAGTTCTGCGAAAGTATCCTGAGGATGAAAAGCAAATGCGGCGTAATTCTGTTTGGCAGAATTAGGCCAATATCCTTTATTTTCACATGTCATATAAAACACCTAAAGAGGAGTAACCCTCACTTATACCATTATAAAGCCCTGAGCTGCTAAGAGTTGAACAGAGAAAGGAGCCCCCTCAGGCAACTTGTCCTGAGGCTCAGTGAACTAATAGATATTTATATTACTACCTGCAGACAGCACCAGGACAACTACCCTCTGACTCAGAAGAGTATACCCAACCAAATAATAAATAAACAAAAAATATCAGTTATCAGAAAGGAAACACAAAAACACAACACCAGCCTAAATACTGTTTGACCCTAAATAGACAGTAGACCGTGACAGATTATCTGACCTTGGTAACTGATAACAAACTGAAGAAAACCTTGACATTGTACGGACTCAGGGAGCACCGGCTGGCCCTACAGAAGTGTTGGGTGGGGAGAGGATGGAGAAAGACCTACACAAATACAGAGGTATGAGTGAAATAAAAGAAATTTTCTGACATTAAAGAAATCTCCCCTGAGTTCTGCAGCCTTACAATACAGGAAAGACCCCTTTATATTCTGAGGGAAAATATATAGTATTAGAGGCAAAATATGTAGCTTGCTGTAACAGTATGATGGACAGCCAATTGTAAATGATATAGAACATATATGGTTCATGTTCACACTCACGCAATCACACACATAAATTAAAAAGTACACCTAAATTATTTTATTACTGCTGGTATTGTCATTTTTGTTATGCTTAGTATTTTTATCATTCATGTCTTACATAAGTAATAAAATTGCTTTGACAACACATGTAATTGTGTAATTGTCATACCCATTATATGCGAGTGTGTGTGTGAGTGTGTGCATGCATGTGTGTGTGTGTGTGTGTGTGTGTGTGTGTGTGTGTGTGTGTGTGTGTGAAAGGAGAGAGAGAGAGAGAGACAGAGAGAGACAGAGAGAGGGAGAGACAGAGAAAGAGAGGCAGGGAGTGAGAGAGAGACAAAGAGACAGAGAGAGGGAGGGAGAGAGAGAGGGAGGGAGAGTCTTGTATGGACATAATTACCCTGTGCTGCTTTTTTCTAACTGCATTCATCTATAATGATGGCAGATTTAGCAGGTCTCCAGGCACCAATGGCAGTGAATGGGGAGGGCATCACTCGGCTGGACTGCAGGGCATCTCTACCTACCTGAACAGAAAAATGATGACAGTAATGATAATGATGATTATTCTTATTTTAAACATATTAGCGATGTTAGCTCTAATGACGACAACAACAGTTAGCTGTCCAGCCTTTTCTCCACCGGCTTGATATATTGCCTGCCAGAGCCACTTGCATGTGTGTGGAGTCTTTGTTGGATAATTGAATGTCGCCTTGCAGCGTGTCATCTTTCTTCTGTGTGCCTGCCTGTAATGACAGAGCTGTTATCTCCATAGATTCAGCTGACAGTCTTTATCAAAGGCCGCTGGCTTTCTAGTTTGATCAAAAAACACTGATGAAAGGTGACCAGGTAATGTGAGGTTTTCCACACAAAGTTGTGCCACATTTGATAAAAATTTAAAAAAAGATGTTGTAACTAATTAATTTATTTCAGAATATACACCTCTGTCCAAGGCGAGTTTATACTTTCACATGTGACATGGTTATAAAGTCGGATATTTACAGGAGCAGCAATGGGTATTGTATTGTAAAGGAGCGTAACACCATTGCCTGAGGGTGATTCCAACCTGCAAACATGTGGTAACAAGTCAAACCAAACCACTATAACATACAGTGTGTTATCCTTCCTCTATATTCAGGCTGGTAATAACAGCTGTTATCTACCACTATAACATACAGTGTGTTATCCTTCCTCTATATTCAGGCTTGTAATAACAGAGCTGTTATCTACCACTGTGACATACGGTGTGTTATCTTTCCTCTGTGTTTCTGCTTGTAATAACAGAACTGTTACATACTACTATGAGATACAGTGTGTCATCATTACTCTGTAAGCAGTGCCTGTAATAACAGAGTGTCGTTGTGTATTTTGCTGACAGTCTCTGCCAAATGCAGTTCCTGGTTTTTACAGAATAGCAGGTGTTGTGAGGTGCACTGCATTTGACAGCAGATTTTTCTCTTATTTACGAAGGAATCACTTCCTGTCCCAGTTACAAGGATCACTCTTTAACATTACCCATTGCACTGAATGTGCTGAAGCTATTTAGGTTGTGCTCAAAGGTAAACTGTAGTGTCTTACGTGGGGTTTGTTTATTAATTTATTTATTTGGTTGTTTGGTTGGTTGGTTTCCAATTTGTGCGACTCTGCTTGCAATTGCCAGTTGTACATTAGACTTGTCTCACCACAACAGCTCAGGTCCTGGTCATTGTCAGGTAATGATGCGACCGGCACCTTTGCTTTGAACCCACGATATTCTGGTTGTAAGTCACGCTATGTAACCCTGTAACAGCGGAGCAGAGGATGGGGACAGAGAGAAAGGCACCGGAGCAGAGTATGTGCTGCGTGACCTCTCTTCAGACACGCCCTGACCTTTGCACGCCTCAGCGGTCTGTCACTGCCCTGGCGTGTGTGTATGGTTGTAGGACACGTGCCGTGAAGCCCCAGGCTCCTATCTTAAGCCCGTCTTTATTTTTACAGGAGCAATAGCTGCTAGCCCCAGACTCTGTCCAGTCTGCCTAATCAAGTAGCCGCACATCATGTAGCACAGACACTGTAACGTGTCCTTGTTTTTTTATTTTTTTTATTTTTGGATTTATTTTATAACCTGTCATATGTGCAGAGCTGACGGGGAAGTGCAGAAACTCCTGCTCGGCTCCGCGCTGACAGCGCTGTCTATTGTTCTGTTTGCGTCGGCTGTCAGATGCTCTCCACTTTCAGAGACGTGCGACACAACAACAGAAAAGTTTAATCGGGGGCAGCCCGGGAACACTGTAGCAAGCGTTGGAAAACAAAAACAAAAACAAAAATGTTTCCATGCTTACTAAAGCGTGACGAGGGAGATCGACTTCCATCGATGAGGGCTGAGGGCTGCCAGGCCGAGGCCTGGCGTCGCAGGAGGGATTTGGCGCTGTGCTCCTCAGATAAGCTGGCAAGGAGGGTCAGGGAGAAAGCGGCGCGGAGACCGGGAGAACAATGGCACATTGAGCGAGGGCGTGTGTTCAGCTGATCGCCCTAATCCCGGCGCTGCCCTGCATCCGTGTCATGTGCCGAGCGCCGCATGAATGGCCGAGATTGTTTAAGGGTCTCTGAGATTTCTCTTCATATGTTGGATGATGTATTCTTTTTTTTTCCATCAGTCTAACGTTGGAAAGCAATGCAAGTTAACTGAACAGGCTGAGAGCGCTGAAACTGGGCTGTGTTATTTAAACTGCAAGCCAGCATCTCAGATGCCTTTGTTTGGCATTATAGGTCATGTCAGCCATTTCTGGCTCAAATCTGTGTGTGTGTATGTTTGTGTGTGTGTGTGTGTGTGTGTGTGTGTGACATTGGGATGTTTTATCATTACACATCACTATATTACTGTTAGTATTACATACGATTAAAATTGTGCTATTATAATTGCTATTCTGAAATCAGTTCTACCCTCATTAGAGATTAGCTACACCTAAGCAGATTTCAGTTGTAGATAATAACAACAGCAAAAACAACAACTACAACAACAACAAAACAACAACAACAACAATAATAATAATAATAATAATAATAATAATAATAATAATAATTATTATTATTATAATTATAATAATAATAATAATAATAATGACATTCCAGCATGGATGGTTGGCTCAGCCAGTCAGGAATGAGACCACCAGCGAGGTTTAAAAAAGATGTAACCGGCTGACTCCCCCAGGCTTAGAGACAGCGGGGTTAATGGATTGCTCAGTGCCCGTGGCGGGTCTGTGCGTTGAATGGCATTCCGCTGTGCTGTCTGTCAGGCCGCCCGTGGTTCTGCAATGTGCACAGTGTTACGTTACCTCGTTAGACCTCTCCGTCGCTCTGACTGAAACAGACAGCGTCAGCGCGAGTATTTCACGGGCGGCGCTCCGTGCGGCAGGTTTCGCTGGCGCGGTCGGCGTTCGTCGTTAGGGGTGATGTGCTGCTGTGGAAAGGGTGCCCCCCGCCCCGGTGACACAACAGGGCTTCGTGCGGCTTTCAGACCATCCCCATGGCCTAATCTCACGCAACCAGGTGCAGCTGCGTTCATGAAGGAAAGGAAGCCAAGGAAATGTAGGCGTGGTGCGTTCTGTCTTATTGTAGCTATTAAGGACGTGCTGTAACACTGCGATTTTACAAGGTGCCCTGTTAAGTGTGTAGAATCCTAACACTGATGCCCAGTTGGTTGTTATGGTGTCTTTGTCCACTGTTGACAGTGGTCTCATAGATTAGGCCACATTAACCCTCAGCCTCACAGCCAGGGAAAATGGTATTGGTCACATGACAGGCAGCTACAGTATTGATCAGCCAGTGAGAAAAAACATGGACAGCCACTGCTCTGACATATGGTACTGTTAGACTGTCTGTATATATAGAACAGGTTAATGAGAGAGTGAGTGACAGACAAACGCAGTGAGAGAAGAGAGGGAGGAAAAAGAGGGAGAGAAATGAGAGAAGAGGAGGGAGAGGGGGAGAAATGAGAGAGAAAGAGAGGAGAGAGGAGGAGAAACAAGAGTGAAAGAGAGAGAGGAGAGAGGAGGAGAAACAAGAGTGAAAGAGAGAGAGGAGAGAGGAGGAGAAACGAGAGTGAAAGAGAGAGAGGAGAGAGGAGGAGAAACGAGAGTGAAAGAGAGAGAGGAGAGAGGAGGAGAAACGAGACAAGGAGGGAGAGGAAGGAGAGTGGGATAAATGAGAGAGAAAGAGAGAGAGGAGAGAGGGGGAGAAAGTCAGACAGACCTAGATAGGCAGAGGGACAGAGCAAAACTGAAAGCAGTAACGGGGAGAACGCTTCTCACGGGAAATGAGGAAAGATGCCATATTTTAACACGTTCCATTAAAAAATGAGCCCTGGGGGCAGTGCGTGCAGAGTTGCCGCCGTGCTCTCACTGTAGGGCACAGAGGCTATTAGAGCTGCTCAGTGTGTCAGGGGGGTGTGAATAGTCATCAGTGGCTCAGTGTGTCAGAGTGACAGCTCTGTTTAGCGAGGGGGGGGGAGCAGGGGGGTGGGTGGTGGGTGCAGGCGATGGGGCTGGAGGCGTTGATAGATGGATAAAAGAGTGGAATTTATCAGTATGCTTATCAGTTCACTTCCTCACCCCCTGCCCCCCAAGCTCCCCCCCATTGAGGAGGAAGAAGTTTTGGGTTGTCGTACCTTTAAAGAAGCATCAAATGCGCCTGCTGGTCGATCGCACTGCTGGACTGCGCTGGTTGTTGGTTTGATTCTTAAGAATGACGTCTTTGTGATAAGACATCTTTGAATGTCCACTCGCAGTCACATTGGGTGCATCTCCATCTTATTAAAAGGCTGAAGGTAACACTGATCGAGACTGATTTGATGGTGTCACTGTGCACTGATTTAATGGTTTCACCTATTGTGAAGCGTTAGGTTTGTGAGATTATTTCAGGTGTAATAATACAACTTGTGGACATTGACATTATTTTGCTTAGATTTTATTCAGAGAATTCCATTCAACAAGATTCTTTTCACACCTGGATAACAGGGGCTTCAAGTGGTGAAATAAAAAAGCACAGATGAAAGCATTAATTTGAGATAAAAGCATAAAGAATAGGAAATTAACAGAGCATAAATGGCATATGGCAAAATCACTCCATGATAAAATAAAAGACAATTACAGAACCCAGAGGGTAGTAACAGATAAGCATAGTGTGCCCACATGAAGAGAACTCACCCTGTAATAGATTAAATATCAAGAGTTACAGTCTGCCAAGACTCGGTGCCTATTCTAGTTAAACAATCAAATTCATTTTATACAACCTATGTAATGAGAAGAAACTCATCAACAAATGCTGCATGTTACTGAATGCTGCACATGCTGCGAAAATTATTTCATACAATCAGATGCGTGTAAGAATATGATGGCGATGGTGACGGTGATAATGACGATGACAATGGTGGGTAGGAGGACGAAGATGATGATGCTTATGGTGTTAAAAATGATGACCATCTCCAGCATTGTCCCGACTGGATTAGCGCACGTCGCGGGACATTGTTGCCATGTTGTCAGGAGCAGATGAGATCATTACCTCACTAGAAGGCAAGCAAGCAGAGTGTGTTGCAAGAGCTGCACTGGTCCAAAGGCACTGAGAAAACAACACAGGAAGAGAGCCGATCAGTCATACGGTGGAATGCTGTGACCAGAGCCCAATCCTACGCTGCATCAGCGGACCTAACAAGATTTGTAAATTGATTTATAAATGTTTCGTTTGTCCAACCAATCATTGATCATGGACACTGCCTTTAAGAGGAGGTGGGGATTCCGCAAGCCCTTTGTATAGGTTATGCTTTAGCTCCATTGTTGCCTTGTTAGTCTCCAAGTCTCAGAGCTCCACACAGATCATTGAGAGGTGTGAAATCCATTCAGTCACCAGATTACTGTCTAAAGCAGTGACACATGCTGTAGAAACAAAAAAATTAACAAGCTCATCTTGTTTTGGGCGTCTAGGCATTAGACGTAGGCATTCGTGTGGGCCAAAGCTAACAAACATGACCGGAGAGTTCCATTCCCAGTGCTGTGTTCCCAGCAAACTTTGACCTTTGACCTTTTTGCTGTCCTCTGCTAATTCTGGCGCTTCCCTGGGGATTCAGCGCAGCTCCCTGAGGTTCCTGTCTTGACAAGGCCTCGGGTTGCAAAAACATGCAGTGCATATGCCAACATCGCAGGGACACAGAGTGACGTGTTAGCATTGCGTAACAGATTGTGTTTGAGAAGCTAGTAAATGTGGCATGAAACAACTTGGGCTTGATCAGATTAACAATGTTACATCTGTCATATATTTAGCAATGCAGCTGAGCAGTGTCATAGGTAGCTTTATGGTGGTGCTATAATAAGGCTGTTCATTTTAAGGCATGCATGCGGCAGAAGTAGACCAGATCTAAGAAATGTGTTAGGCAAAGAGGCGCTGCTTCATAATCAAAAAGCTCCATCATTTCCTCGGTCAGTTGCGTTGAAATCGCATTAACTTGGAATTCACGCTGCGTGAAACTCCCGTTGTCAAAGATAAGAGCGTTAAGAAAACCGGCTCTGAGGGAAGCCGGGGGATCTGCAGGATCTGACCGTGAAATCGACCGGGTCTTTCGGACGGGGAGAGATCCGAATCGGCGCGTGACAAATCCGTGCACTCTTCTTCAACCACCGGCACGCGATCTCCACTGAACGCCCGTCTCATGTTCCGCACCCGTGAAGGATCTGGTTCCTGCATGGGGGTGAGGGGGTTTGCAGGCCCAGCCTCCCCCAACCACGCTGAGAGAATAAGATCCCAGCCAGAGATGGCAGGGGACACACGTGTCTCCTGTTTTTTTCATTTTAGGTCAGAGCGAGGTGGCCACTCCCACACCACAGTGCCTTAACAGCGGCGTCTATCCCACTGTAGAGGCACGTCCCAGCAGTCATATCTTACATCACACAGAACATCGAGGCAAAGCTCTTTTACACTGGTGGCTGAACATTCCCACCAAGACTGGAGCATGCAGATAACAGGAGCAAGTAAACAACGGATTAAAGCAGGACCAAAGTATACAGTTATCTGATTTGCAGTTGTAGGAA
>CM032881.1:2997956-3020456 GCA_019176425.1 Megalops atlanticus | reverse complement strand
TAGCACACCAGCGGGAACGGCACTGGGACATAGACACAGAAGTGCTCAGGATGGAAGGAATGCAGGGCTGACTGACTCCTGTTTAATGGTCTGTTCTGTGAGTGACCTTTGCCCTCTGACCTTTGCAGATCGGATGAGCATTCTCATCGGCTATGAGTGTTGTCCTCCCCACTCTTGCTGGCAGGATGTGCATCTTTATTGGCTCTACTTGCCCCCTAACTCTATTTACAAACACGCATCTCTGTACACTTAACTACAATGGAGAAAAGACTATCATTATCATTGTGAATGCATGGCAGCCGGCACTGAAGAAATAATTGCACATCGCAGATAATGTGAAAGGGGAATATTTTCTCCTTTCTCAGCAGGGACTTGGTTTGTCATTGTTGGCTCTTGAAATGAAAAAGGAACAAACAAAGTTAATTAGGGTGAGGCATATTTTCAGGTGCACAGCAGGTTTCCACTTCAGAGGTGAATATAGGGAATAGGTTTTTCAAATAAAACATGCCAGTAAATGAAAAATAATACACCCCCTCTACAGGAATCACTGATAAAATAATCAGGTACTGGCAATCAAATCCTTTCAGGTAAACCAATACTGACATCTTTAAAGGCTCTGTTTGCAAGAATCAACAACCAAGTTACATTGGACTAATGATTTTCACAGGGAGTTAATTTTAGATTTTTTTTTAGACATCTGTTATGCACTTGAGGGGTGAGGAAGACATAAAGATAAGGTATGTTTTAAAATACACACATAAATGAAGATGTGAGAGCTTTGAGTCAAAGGAAATAGTAATAAGAGGAAGTAAGAAAATAGAACATGGACCATTTTCAAACTCTGATGTTGTCTGTATATGGCTCTGAGAGAAGTACACCCCCTCATCCTTTCCACCACCACGCACACAGGCACAGAATAACAGCACATTTCCGACCAACAAGATAATTCACAGGTTAGGAGCAGTGGGGTCTGGCTGAGAGTCATAAAATAATCCAAACTCGGCAGACCACTCTAAAGACTGCTCTGGGCAAGGTTATCTTAGCTCCAGCTGAGCTGGTAAAGCTTCAACCCACACACACACACACACACACACACACACACACACACACACACACACACACACACACAGACACACACACACACATGAACACATGAACACACATACAAGTTCGCATTCATATGCAGAGAGGCACACTCACAAGCACACACACATACACACACTCGCACACACATACACGCAGGCAGGCACATGCACACACAGATGCTGAACATGCACACACACACACACACAGACACACACACACACACACACACACACACAGACACACACACTACCCGGGGGGACATATGAGAGATAAGAAGAAAGGAACACAGCAAAAGACCACAGCATCACGAGTACAAAGCAGCATCATTAGAGGTTGGCAAAAAGAGATGTCTGCTTTTGAAGGTAGGAAGTGGTCCATTCTATTCTTTGTTGATGATGAGGTAAAGAAGTCAGTGAATAGGAAAATAATAAGCCTATTGAACAGGTAGAATGCCAGCTGAAATAAAGGCCTGGGTTCGGCACAAAAAGGGAAGGGGCAGGGGAGGGGGACCAACTCAGTGCCACCCAGGTGAGAGAACCCTTCATTATGCCCTGTTTTTTGCTGGTGGGGAATCAGCATTCAGCAGTTTGAGGGTCTGCCTCTGGCTCCCTTTACCTGTCCTGTTCATGGTCTTCTGCTGAGCTGCCTTGGCTTCACCATATCCAGCTCCCGGCCTCAACTAAACATGAACTTTCCAGGCACGGCCATGATCAGCAAGGCATGAAATCTCTCAGCAGGCACAGACATTGATATAGAAATGGTTATATATCTATCTACACATAGATCAGGGCCATGGTCAGGAAAGCATGAAATCTTAGAGCAGACACAGACCTTTATATAGATATGTATATAGACCAGCAGTTTCAGGCTTTCACCCTACAAGTGCTGTGTTTTCCAGTATTGCTGAATTTTGAATGCTGCTTTCTTGAAGATAATTTATCATTTTTATTTCCTAAATTGTAATATGAGGTGAAATAATATGACCTTTCTGCACCCCAAACAAAAAGTCATTAAAAATATGACCTGCTATTCTACTTTTCCAATGGGTAGGCAAACTGTAGAGAATGCATTTTTATCTTGATTTTTGTAATCTCTTCTAAATTTATGTGCATTTGTTTTTCATAATACTGATAAAGGCTCTGTCACTGCTTTTTTATTATTAATTCACGACCTCATTAAGGAAGAATGTGGTAAAAGGACTTTGGGGACTGTTCTCATTGTTTGGACAGGAAGTCAGTACACATTGATTTCCGAAATCTTTATTTTGAAGTCTTAATTTGCTAGGCCTGTGTGCTCTCAGAGAGGCGACTCTCCCCTGTCCTTAAATGGTCCAGGTCAAACTCACATCTGGTTGGAATTGCCTGGGCTGCACTGTGCCGTTACCTGGAGCAGAATTTGACGTCTATCCCTGGCAGGAAAGTGAAACCCACAAAAAAGTGAGGAACCTGGCCAAAAATAAGTTTAGAAGGAGATGGCTATTTTATTGGTTTCCCCATCACAGCTGAAACGGTTGGCTCAGCAGCAGACCGGAGGAGAAGACCTGCTGTGGTCAGTAGAAGAAAGGCGTCAGGCTTTGATGGAGAAGCTCTTTAGTTAAAAGCTGCCATGGAGGTGAATTAAATTAAACTGCCAATCGCCATTTCTTTTGTTTGTCTTGCATCCCTGCGGGGTCCTGCCCATCTCTGTCTTCTGACTGATGGAATGAGCTTTGATGGTTTGTTAAAGGCATTCTCTCTCTCTGTTCTCTGTGGCACAGGCATACATGTTAATCAAAGAGAAATGTTTGTCCATACGTCATTCTGGCTCCATTTCATATGTTAATATTTCTCTTCTTTCACCACATGTATTCCCTACAGTACCTCTAGGTTCGTTGTGTCAGTAAAAGGTTATTTTGTTTTTCCCGATGGTTGCATCATGCGGTCATTCAGATACTTGTGAGAAGTGGCAGATCAGCACTTTAAACCTGTAAATAATGGAAGAGCAGCACCTTGAGAACTGTTACAGTGTTCTTTGATCTGAAAGGAAAATATACATACATACTGCATAAAATATTTAATGGACTGTTTGTCATCAGTTAAATTCTCACTGAATTCTGGCCAGAGGGGTCAGAAAGGCATAAACATACTCCATACATCCTTCTGTAGAGAAACAAAGGCTGGTTTTTGAAGTGTATGTCCTTCTCTTTAGTATGTTGGAGTGAAAACTTTAGGCTGTCAGTAAAAATGCATCATTAGCGCTTGTTCAGTGTACCCACCAGTGAAGACAATGATGGGACAATCAAATGGAAATGCACCATTAACGTTTGTTCGTTCCCCTCAGCAGTAAAGACCTTGATGGGACCGTGGATGAAGGTCCCAGAGTGCTGTGTTTTTATGTCAAGTGGCCCCAAGAGTGTTGTCTGTGCACAGTCTCAGAGCCAGGGCCCGAGATGGTCACTGCCAAGTGCAATTTTGGTTTAAAATGGACAGTGTTTTGTAGTTTTGAGGTACCTCAAGTACACTTAGTCCTTTGCTCAGGAGAGCTCTAAGTAGATTACATCATAGTTATCAAAATCTGGAACTTGAAATGAATTGAAAGTAGGCCCAACTCAAGTGTCTGAAAGGACTTTAAAGATGTTTTTACTTGGATGTACCAAACACACAGCAAATTGGCCCATTAAAGGGCAAAATTAGATGTGCCTGTTACATGCAGCAGAGTGCTTTCTCTGTGGTATTCCAATTTGGTGTGTGCTTGGTACATCCAGCTAAAAACATCTTTTCAGACAGTTGAGCAAATGTAATCTTCATTTTATTTTAAGCTTAAATTTCATCTCAAGTTGTGGATAACTTTGGAGAGTGAGTTTTAAGGGGTCCCGTATGGCACATGTGTCCTGGATCCCACCAGTACCTGTCCACAGCCAGGTGAGTGTCTAAAGTGCGTTTACCTGCAGTGACAGTTACAAATACCTGACACCTCACAGATACAGGCCCTCTAGATCGCCTCGTCATCTTAGTAAGTTCCTGTTCTGTGTTACATTACATTATTGGCATTTTAGCAGACTCTCCTTATCCAGAGCAACTTACATCAGTTACGGGTTTTTACACTGTTATCCATTTATACAGCTGTATATTTACTGAGGTAATTGTGGGTTAAGTGGCTTGCCCAAGGGTACAACAGCAGTGCCCCTGTGGGGAATCGAAACCTTTCGGTTACTAGTCCTGCTCCTTAACCACTATGCTATGCTGCCACTATGCTACACTACACTGAAAGCAGACATGCAGCTGACCCCCCACCCCCGCTGAAAGATCACCCCCACCGAAAATCAAATTTCCTTGCATGCTACACAGGTGTCTGAATACATCTCCGCTCCTGACTTGTTGCCTCCTCAGCTGTTCCGGATATGCAGTACATTCTGTGAACAGCACAAATAGTGTTATGTGTTTTAAGAGAGAGATGCAGACCCTGATTGCAGTAAAAAAATAATAAAAATAATAATATTTTGAGCCAGAACTGAAAGTGATCCCTCATGGGTCATGGCTGGATCACTGATTGGCTGTCTGTTCCTGCACTGCGGTGGGGGTTGTGCTAGCAAACTGCTCATTTGTGTGAAGCTTGCGGACAGCCTTGACTTGCCTCCTCCACCCTTCGCAAGGAGAGCAGCTTGTGTGACCCCCCACCACCCCCGCACACCCCAGTGAAGATGGCAGGCACAATCACAATTACAATCTCACACACACACACACACATACACACACACATACACACACACATACACACACACACACACACACACACAGCGCCCTCTCCCACTGTGCCGTCAGCTCCGTGGCGAGGACACTCGCCCGATGTGACTTCGTGTGCCTGGGACGCCAGCGTGTGCCACTGCTTCCCCGCCCACCCCGCCCCACCCTGCCCGTATCTAAGCAACGCTTTGCATGAAATGTGTCTGCTAGCAGCGCGCAAGTGAGGATGGGCATAGCATAACAGCATGTGAAGGTCTGAGACCTCTCTGTGCCTGAAGTCTGCTGTGGTATTCAGGTCAGCATCACCAGACCACTGCAGCCAGGGCTCTGAGACACTGAGCTAATTAACAAGCAAGCTAACGATCCCATGTAACCTGCGCGATAAAATAGCCCCTCTGCTGCTGGCTCAGATTTTAGCTCCTGTGTGAGAGGTAATGCCGTCGGTAGAGTGCCAGCAGCTTTTGTTGTGAGTTTCAGAGACAATGTTATGAATTAACATCACTTGTTGGGATTCTGTGATGCATGCATGATAACAGACCAGACAAAAAACTCCAAATCAAAATTTTTGTTTTAGACCCCTAAGACTTGCTGTTGCCATCTTTGCCAGGCTGTGAACCTACATTTCGTAAAGGCGAGGATTAGAGTTATTGTGGAAGCTTCTTCTGTTGGCTTTTTGTAGCTCATATGTCACTGCTCTGTAAGGATGCCGTCTGAAATAGTCATCCAGTTCTGACTGACTCTTTAGCATCCTGTGCGGTGTTCATAACATTCTAATGTTCTCCACACTTTATTTGCAACCTCAGGACTCCATTAGAGTCATTAGAGCTGTCAAACTAACAAGAGCTGTGACATTTTAATGGTCTTTTTTTAATTCCCATGCTTTTTATAGTGTAAAGGTAGTCTAATTTGTCTGTTAATAACATGCTGTCGTTTTTGTATGTGTAATTTAGATGAAGAGATTTTTTTAATGCACTTCAAAAATTGCCAGTAAGCGATTAACCTCTTTATCAGTAGTCCATCACTGGCCACTAACATTAACCCCACAATTACTGGCCAGTCACTGGCCAGTATCTTCAGCCATGCTGTTACTGGCTTTGTGTTGCCTGCCTAGACTCTTTACTGCATAGAGCAATACGGTTTTAAGACTGAAGTATAAAAATCCCATATGTTACAATATGTCCTTAATTACATTCATAAAAAAATAATTCCAAAAAAGTATTTCAGCAGGTGTTTGAATACGCAACAGATGTGGGAAGTCTTCTGTTTACATAACAGAATTTGCACGTCTCTCTGTCAAACGGGACAGGGTTTGTAAACAGGTCAAATTTTTGGATTCTGGTGAGGGCAACAGAATTTTGCAAGTGCAGAGAAAACCCAGAAAAGATCAGCAAAAGGAAAAAGGGGGCAGCAGGGTGGTGGAGTGGTAAGCAGCAGGGCTTGTAACTGAAAGGTTGCTGAAAGTACCAAGCCACACTTGCCTCAGTAAATATCTAGCTGTGTGAATGGATAAAACTGTAACCTATGTAACAATAGCATCTGCTAAATGACAATAATGCAATGCAATATAACATCTGATAGAAGGAGGTGGATGAAAATGGCCTTCTTATTGGTCAGCATAGAGCAGTGTTTCTCAATCCTACTCCTGGAGCTGCTTGTCCTTCATATCTCTTATCTATCCTTGCTCCAAACACACCTGATTAGTGTGATTAACATGCTCTTGATTAAATCAGGTGTGCTCAGCTAATCAAAAGTGCCACTGATGAGTTCAGTCAGGTAGGTAGAGCAGGGAAAGATGGAAAACGTGCAGAGCAGGGGGCCCCCAGGAGCAGGATTGAGAATCAGTGGCACAGAGGGAAACGGCCTTCCTATTGGTCAATGCAGAAGGACACGGCCTCCCTGGAGCTCTGGAGTGGCTTGGTCAGCTGATGCTCATCTTGAGTGCCAACTGAATCCTACAGCCCAAGTTCTATCCAAACTGTGTCAACAACTGACAATGACCAGGAGCCCACAGCAGTGGAGCTGATTGGGTTCATTTTTCGGGGAGATGGGGATGGATAAGTCAGTCAGGCGTTCCTCTTCTCTCAGCTCTCAGGCACCCTGCAATTCTTCAGGCTCCTGTGAGATGCATGGAGAATGAGAGAGTAACACATATCCTCCAGTTGACGCCCACTCCACTGTGGCACACTGTTGGGCTCATGCTGGGAAATTAGCCGTTTGCTGTGTGGGAGTGTATCAGAGGATTGCAGTCATCTCACGTCAGCGCTCTTGCACAACTGCAGAGTTTGCGGTATTTTGACTAGCCTAGCGTACAGTTGCCGTTTCCAGACAGGGTTGCACAAAGGGGAAAAGGCTTCCTGTTGGTTAGTGTAAAAGGAAGCAGATCTCTGATTAAAACAGCCCTTCCTGTCGGTCCGTGTTTTGTTTCTGGGAGTTGACATGTTTTCAGATCCCCTGCTGAGATTTTGGGGACTTGAGTGAAAAAAGAATGCACTCTCGCTGCTTATCGATGAACATTGTACTGTGGGGAAATACCACTGCATATGCAGGAATGTTCTCCTTAGTTGTCTTTGAATCTACAGCCCTGTGTAGTCTCGGAGGATGCTTAGCTTTGACCTTTATTCTGTCCTCTGAAGGTAAATATCTCTGAACATTAGAAAGCCAGTGGGTGATTTCCGTGCTTCGCTGTGGTGTTAGCTGCTGAGCTGTGTAGCAATGCTTATTGCATTCTGCAAACGTTATGCTAACGTTCCTCTCCAAGGGATTGGCAGACTTGTCCTGGTTTGGTCCGAACTACCACATAGAAAGGTTTTCACTCTCATTCAGAATATAGGTCTCAAACACTTACTGACAGCCTGACAGCAGACGTAGCCGGGAGATATGCTATGCTGTAATTTCAACAGCATGCGATGTGATGAACATGTGTATTTTGTTTTCGTTTGGAATAAGTCGTCTGATTCAGATCCCTTTGGATATTTACCATGCTGATGTAGATTTTATCGCTCGGCAAGTTAAGAAGCCAAAAAGGGATTCCCTGTGGTTTCTTGTTCTAAGCAATTGATAAAACACAGTGCCAGTAAAAAAATAATAATAATAAATGAATGAAAAAATGCTGAATAATTTGTGACAGCTGTGAAGTCCCTGTGTCCCCAGGCTTCTTGTGATACAAGCGGCTCTGTTTTTCTGGCTAACAGCGGCATCCCCTCTTCGGGCTGGTTGGTGTGCCACTCGGTAATGAGCGAGAGGGAATCTCTGTGCCCGTTTGTGCACGCGTGATGCGGGCAGGTGAAAATGTTAATGTGAAGGCCTGAAAGTCAGAAAAAGAAGGGTTCCCCTGCGATTCTCTCCGTGTGTAGTCCAATACCGGCCGTGCAAGGCTTAAGGAGTGACCCACGTTAATGGCTGTATGGTCCTGACTGCACCGTCTGCTGTGGCTGAGTCTGTTTATGAAGGTCTTGACCACAGACCTTTCCCATCATGACAGCCTGTGGTTGGTTGGGCCTGCTACTGTGAAATGGTCAAGTCATAATTACATAATGCACACATCCTTGTGTTGGTCCTGAGGAACTACTGATTAAGGGTCCACAGTCATCTCCTGGGAAGACTTCTGTTCCTTGAGTCTTCCTCGCTGCACAAAATACACACGAAAACAATATACTGAGACATAACAGGATCTGGTCTGTTTGAAATTGTTTTGCTCTAAAGCATTTTCTGCCCAGAGGTGGCATGAGAGTGAATACTGCCTTATGCTCAAAGCTCACAAGTCAGAAGCAGAGCTGTGATTTAATGCTCATTTACATATCACACCCAAAGCAGAGATGCCTCTCTCATCTGTCGAGCATGTACTCCAGTCAGCCATATGTACAGTGGTGAAAAAGTTCATTAAGAGTCCAAATGAAACGGGTTCTGAAGAACCTATGCTCCTGGAAGACTGTTTAGCTTTCATTATGGAAAATGCTATGTATCTGCACATTTCCAAATTTTATTTTGTTAAAATTTATGTTTTTTTCTGTTATACAGTATCTCATATGAAGTACATTATGGCAGTCCCTCATCCCAATCCCACAGCCCAAGGGTGCTGTACTGAATGAAGAATAATTTTGTAAATGATCTGATTACTTTATGTGTGGTCAAAAGGTTAACTCTGACACACAGAGGCCATTTGAAGATGAAATAGCGATCATTTCATTGTTTATGTTTAAGATAATTTTTACAGATACATAAGTATGAAATTTTGATATTTGCTGATGTTCCCATGTTGATCTTTCGGGCAGGAGTTTAGTCTGAGCAGACAGCTTCAGTTTTCCAAAAATATTGGCATGTTTTTCAGTCAGAGCCTTGGCCAAACAGCTTTGTTCTCTGTTAGCGCGAATGTGAACTTTTTCAGTGGGAATAAGTGATGTTTGATAATGCGTTACGTCAGAGCTCCTTTGTTGAAAAGACCTCATCCACGGCACCAGTCCTCTCTGGCTCCCAGCCAGTTCTCCCACAGTTGGCATTTCCTCGTCAAACTCTGCAGCCACAGGCCGCAATGTGCTCGGTTATAGAAAGCAAACGGTCCTCAGGGCTGTCTGCTCCAAGCCCTGTGTTAAAAGAGAACTGTATGGTACAACCCCAATGCCGCAAAGCTATTTTTGTGCCTATTGTTTACAAGTTAGGGGGGGAAAACTGAAGAGGAAGTGCGGCTGGGACATACCAGGGAGCTCATTGTGTGTGCCTCTCACCCCGCCCACAGCAACGCGTGCACGTCCACAGCGGGCCGGCCTCTACACCCCGTCCCCGCTCTCACACGCCGCGGAGCTGTCAGGACCATTTCAAAGACCTGTCACTTTCGCCGTCGCTCCCTGTCGATGTGACCCGCGGGGTCTGTGAGAGACAGGGTCACGCCGTGTCAGATTTGCTTTTTGCGTACGCTCAACGCCTCACCCCTCGATCTCCTCACTAAACCCTCCTCCAGGAGTTATAATGTGGCGAGGGGGACATTTCAGCCGGCTGGCAGACAGCCAAATTCAATCTAACCACAATGCGTGGTGTCCTTAAATCTAAGTGACCAACCAGCACAGAAAGAGATGGCAATACGTACATTTGACACGTGCATATGTACATTCCCACGTGCACATTTAAACATATATTTAAATATCTTTATTTGTTCTAGACTTGTACAATGTATGCAATACATTTACACGTATAAATGTATGTGAAATGCATCTTAGAATGTAATGCAGCAAACACCACATGCTGTTCGTGTCCAGGGAAGCTGTCGGTCGGTGCAGATGTGTGCCATTGAAAGAGGCCTCCTCGCCAAGTTTAGCGGGAGGGAAACGGATCTGTCTGAGGCATGAGGGAACGCTGCAAGGGCGCTCAAGGTCTTTTTTCACGCGCCGCGTTACCCTTGGCACTCCCAGGGTGACGGCTAGCTGGGGTGTCCTACTTACGCTCTGGCATTGTAAAGAGGGAGGCCTGCGACAGAGATAAGGCAGAGAGATCTGTTTGCCGGGAGTCCCTGTAACGGAGACCCGAAGCGCTTCTTTACCACACGCATATTAGTGGAGATCAGGGGCATCCCTGTGCCCACAGCGATATCACATTATCACAGCTTTTTACGTCCCATTTTCTTCACACTGCAGCTATAAATCTCTCACGTCCAAACAAAAAAAACAAAAAAACAACAAATCCACCTAAGTAGAAGCCGTGCTGCTGAATGTATCAGGGATGAGGCCATGAATCCATTGAGTCAAGCATCCGACCATGCATCGCTGAATCGATCGCTCGGTTCAGTGTTCCAATTCTCGTTATTTAAGAAAGAAATGAAGAGAAATCCACAGTTCCACTTTCTTTTTCATCAATTTTCATGAAGGCGATCTTAAAAACTCCTGAAGAAAAAAAAAAGTACTTCATGATTCATTCACTTACCCAGTTGGGTGCTAGTCACAGCTGAGTCCCCTCTCCTTCACTGTGAAGCACTTCCACATCCTTGCTATAGAAATGCAATCCATTACTGTTATGACATTATTTACTGTATTTTACTGCCTGACAGTGTTAGTCTCTTTTCAGTGAGTGATTATTTGCTCAGAACGCCCTGGAGTTTAATACAGTGCTTGAGGAGTGTAATCACGTCATAGTTAAACACAGAGAGACTTAGAACTTTTGAATATCAAATGTATTGTTTTTCAGGCTTAGTCAGGGTAAGTGGAAATGATCTAACATTAGGCTACATTACAATAGACCGATCCTGACCCAAGAGTTACTGATTCTCACAGTTAAAAGTCTGCAGCAGCAAGGAGCTGGGGTCAAACGGCAGGCCCCTGGAAATCAGATGATCCGAAATTTGGCGCAGTATTTCAAGTTTGTGTGTAATTATGGCTTCAATAAGCCAACAAAGCCATCAAGTGGGAGGAGTGAGGAAAGTCATCCCTCTCATATGGTTCATTTCTGAAGAAATTTGCAGACACATCTGCTTCTCAGTTAGCCACTCCTGCAGTAGGTATGCTAGGCCGTATTTATAGCAAGTATGAAACCCAATGGGCCAGCCAGCCTCCCTTTGTCTGCGCCATGATGAGGTTTGGGTGGGCCTCTGGGTTAATGAGCAGAATTAATGTCATTAAGAGCGCCATAGATAACATTCACAGGATCCCATTCTGTCTGTCCCTAAACAAATTATGAGCAGCCAGAGACAGTAGAGCACAGCTGTATTACTGGGTTACAGGAGTTTCATTACTGAGATGCAAAACAGAGGATGTAATTAGATGGATGCCTTAATGCAGTGAAGGGACAGGGAGTCTTCAGGAGCCCTGAGCTGGGTGGAGCCACCGTATCCTGTCAATCACCAGCTCATATGAACCAGCCAGCCACGCCTGCGGGGTCGAGGCAGGTGGGGTGTCCATGGAGACTGGGGAGGGAGGAGGGTGCTCCTATGACCCTCGTGAATCCACCCCCCAGACAGAGGCCTTACAATCTGAGGGGCGGGGTACCCACTTGCCTGCAAAAGAAAGGCCTATCATAGACTGCAGAGACATCCTGGTGTCTCCAGCATGAGGGCTGTGTGTTAATCCGGGTGCAGATGTTGACCAGGTGCAGATGGGAGAGAAGATCTGTCATTTGAGTAACTCCTCAGGAATGCAAGGGAGCAGACCAGCAGCCTTGTCATAGGCTTATGTGTAAAGCACTGGTCAGTAATGTGGCTTTGTGAAATCCTCAAAATAAAATGAGAAGCTACAGAGAAACACTTTCAGTTTTCACATCAAATAATGCACTTGCATAATTCAATGCACTTGCCCCCGGGTCTGCAGATAGACAAAGCTATTGCACAAACCCACCCACATACAAAAAGAGACCCGGTCTACAGAAGAAAAACACGTATAGTGAGCCCACAGTTGGGTGTATCATGTAAAAACGTGGGTGTATCAGTCAGTTTACCCCTTTTCCGAACTTCTGTACAGTGGGTTTCACCCGTGCACAGTCCAGAAAAAAGGGGGAAAGCTGGCAGCTTGGGACTGTAAGTCTCTCTCCTCAAGGAGCAAACTTCAAACTTCATTATTGGAACTACCATTTCTCTCATTGCGCTGTTTTTGTTTGAAAGATTGTCAGTGTTGTGTAACAGCTGTCGCCCTTTCCGATGTTGAGATATCTCATTTTGACACTCTTGAGAGACGCCGAGAGAAAGCACAGAGCAGTTTAACGGAAAGTTTCTAGCTCTTGGCGCAGCGTCGCATCGTCTTCCCGGTAAGGTGATTGCGCAGAGCTGGTCTTCCTTTTTGAGGTTTTCCTGTGGTGACAAAGATTGTTCTGTTGCCATGAGAAGTAAACAGCGCCGTCTCTAAGGAAACGCCCCGAATGTACAGCACAAATTAGGCGCACAACTGGCCGGCTAACAAACCTAAGAGAAATAGAAGGGAGATGGAAAGTGTGTGTCTCTTTTGGAAGCTCGCAGACGGCATAAACAAGTTTATTGGTCGCCATCCGCTAACCGCCTGCAACTTTTTATTCGTTCAGAACTATAGTTTCTATTTTGGGCCCTCTTTTATCCCGAGGTGGAGCGGTGAAGTGGTGTGTTTTGGAGTTGCTTTGAAAAGCCAGCTTTAGTCATGTTAATTCTGATATTGTTGCTGGTTATTTTTGAGCAACCAAAGCTTTCTCAAATGACACACACCGCACGGTCCAAGATGAGTCTAACTGTTGCTGCTGTCGGCATGGAAACGGGCAATGGCTGCCCTCACGAGGGAGGTGTGCACAGCGTGGCGGTGTGCACTCAGGCCACTCGATAACAGCACAACAGCGTGGCAAGTGTGGAAAACACAGCAAGCGCTGCATGTTAACAGCAGTTTAAGCTTGTTTGTGCTGCACACACTTTAAAACCTCATTTTTTAACAAAAAAAAGCCTGAGTGGCCCACTGTCAAATGGCAAACTGAAGAGGCTCTTTTTTCCGATAAATTTTGCCAAAAGCTTGAGTTGTGCCACAGGTCATTGTTTTTCATTAAGATCCCTGTGCTAAGCAGGATCTTTGAAAAGGACCTTGCTTTGCCTTGGTCTGCTCATACAGATATCAACCCCATTTTGTGCCCTTATGATGTGCTTCAGACACCACTGAAAAGACACACAAGCCAGCCAGAGCCCTCCAAAAGTTACACTCATTTAGGGGGCAGAACACAACAGTAAAGTAAACACAACCCTCTGTACGTCAACAGTGCAGGCCATACCCTTGTGCTGGTGAAAACTCTAGTATGGAAGCACCTTTGTGCCTTAGCTGTATTGTGCTTGACTGTTTAACCCGAGGCAGAATGCCTTGTGTGGTGTACAGATGGCTCCTGTGGGCCTTCCCTGAAACAATCCATCGATTAGCGGTCAGAGTTATTGACTTTTACATTAACGGAAGAAATCAGTGTGTTTCTCAGTTTCTGGGGAAAACATCTCAGTCCTTTTCCTCCTTTCCCTCCTCAGTGAAAGTGCTGCAATGCTTCCACTGTGGTGTGGCAGAACTAACAGCAAATTTACCTGTATTTTCAGTGAATTTTTGCTACTTGTTTGTGCATTATTTTTTTTTTAATCAGATTTAAACCCACATTGGCAGATATGGTTTAGAAGGCAGAAGCTGCGTGGTTTCAGCTGACCGTGAGCTGGAGCTTGGAGCTGAGGTATCGTCCTGCAGCGGACGGGAACGAGTCAGTTTTTCCGTGCTCTCTCGTTCGTTAGCAGCTACGCACACGTGAGCAACATCGCCCCGTGCGAGCCAGAGCCCCCTCTCCTCCTTCCTGGACCCAGCGGGGGGCTAATTCCATCGCAGGGTGGCTGCCCCCCGCCTCCCCTCCTCCTCTTAACGCCGCACAACTCGGTCGGGTTCCGGAATGCATTGTTTAAAAAAAAAAACATGTTCCATAACTGCAAATGTCATCGCACATCACGCTGAGTCATTCTCCATTAATCACCCTTGAAGTTCAGTCGTTTTTTGAAGATGCTCCACCACTGTGTGGAGGGGATCATTTTAAGGACAAAAGTGGACAAAAAGTTTCTCTGCGCTTGTTTCTTATATTTTAGAGTTTTAATGGTGGCTCCTATTTCCTGTCTTCTCTCTTGTGCTCACTGCTACAGTCTGAGTTTCCTTGAACATGCTTTTGGAAGCAGCACCTGCATGTGAGTCGTGAGTGTGTACATGTTTCGACTGTAACCAGGGTTGTAACCATGGTAAATTTTCAGCGCCCGGCTGCTAAAGCCGCTGTTGAGCATTCGCCGCTTCCTTTGAAACGGTAAACATCTGTTGTTGTTCATTGTTACGAGCTCATGAAAATGCCAGTGCGATTTAGCGCAGACAGCTAAGCACCGCTCTGCCCCGCTGCCAGGAGGGGAGTCTGCGGACGGTGAGCCCTGTGAGCGATCACATCTCAGCGTCACAGCTTCCACAGGCCTGCTTTACCTCACGGTTAGCATTTAACTGTTTTAGAAGTACTGAGTACTGAGTACTTCAAAAATCATCCCTGGGGGAACGTTCATCAGTCAGACATGTCAAGCACACAGTAATGTCCACAAGTCTGGTTGGCTAACTTGGTTTTGTCCAGCCGAACAGTTTCCAAGAGTTTTTTTTTTTGTTTGTTTTCTTGTAGTACTTGTATAGTACTACAAGAAAACTTGTATAGTATTACTATGAGGGGGTATCAGGCCTGGAATACCGATGTAAAGCTGCTTTGTGACAACTCATGTTGTAAAAAGCGCTATATAAATAAACTGAAACTGAAAATTGAAATTGAAAGTTTTCTTTTTTGTGGGTGCAGACTGTGCAAGACACAGGGTTTGACATCCCCTGGGTTCTCTCCCCCTTCCCATTGGACAGCATGCACCAGAGTAGGCTTTCAGGTGCTGGGCAGGGGTTGGGGGGGGGTCGGTCAGAGAGTGTTGAGGGGCGTGGCGGTGTGCTGTTCTCCCCCGAATGAAAAAGTGCACCCCAAACGAAGTGGCAGAACCGAGCGGTTGAATGAGCGGCTGGCACAGAGCAGATGCAGCCGTACAGAGAAAGCCTTCAGGGCTCCGTAATCTCGACAGCGCGGTTCTGCGCCGCCATTCTCACCGGTGAAATGTCGCACTCACGAGATATTATCAGGGGGATTTGTGGCCACATGTCTCTGTTTCTGCAGATTATTCGATTTGGGAACAGGAAGGCTGTTACGATGTCTAAGCGCCTGTTTGTTTTATCGAAAGGCGAGGTGTTGTGCTGTGTTGCACTGATCACCCGCTGAGAACGGGCCTGTAGCGATATCCTCACCACTGCAGCTATGGTCGCATCATACTTCACTGCAAAGAATGACATCATCCCAATTTCCTGTTTTAAACAGACATTAGTGCCAATAAGTAGATGTACATGATAGGATTTTTCAAATGTGCAGAGGTACAAATGTCATTGATTATTTTTTGGGAAAAAATAGAATATAGTGTGTGTTGTCAAAAAATCTCATACTGTTAACAGTGTAACAATAACACTTTTGATTGTGCCCTGTGCTCATAACCATAACAATATTACAGATGCGTTCATACTGGTAGAAATGTCAAAATAGGAGAAACTGGTAGAAAGTCAAATTCCACTTCCTAATTTTCCCTTATTTCCTATATTTAACCAACCCCCCCACCACACACACACACACACACACATACACACACCTCAATTTAGGTGTGCTTCAAAATACAATAAAAATAATGACAATAATGATTATTAAACACTGTGATAGCTGATAATAGTTATAATGGTGACTTTAACAATGTAATTCACAGTGCCCTAGTTGCCTACTTGTTTCCCTTGGGCTATAGCAGGCTGCCACATACCGTGCGGCCAGTGAAGCTGTGCCCTTCCTCCAGGTAAAACTGATCATTTATCACTGTGAGACAGGTGAGGTGAAACACAGACACTCTTCCCCCTTTGCTCGACGACCAAAAAAAAGCACATTTTATTTAGCTAAATTGCACATTTTTTTCTCCTCAAAAAATGACCATGCGATAGAAATGGTGAATGGTACAGAGAGAAGGATGGAGCCCCCTTTTCTGTCTCTAACTCCTCACCTCTGTCCTTTCTCTTTCTCTCCTCATCTTTCTGTACAGAAACAGTACCCAGTGTGTGGGTAAGCAGGCCTCAGACAGTGCTGTCCCTGCCTGCCTGTGTTACTGTGCAGGACACTGCGCTGTAGAGAAGGCTGCTGGAGGCTGTGGGTTAGAGTGTCTCTGGCCTCTCTCCTGCCGTACGCCAGCTCGGCTAACCCACTTTCCCTGACACAAGCCCAGCATGCTGCAGCCGATGTAATTAGGGCCATCCTTTCACCGCGGTCATCGGCAGGCTGTCAGCTCCATCCCCACAAGCCGCCCTGCTGTGCCGAGTCCTCCACCCCTCCACCCCCGACCCCCCAACCCCCCAACACTGCTCCTGGCTCGCTTTCTCTTCTCCCCAGCTAACTGTTCAAACACTGCCAACCCACCCCCAGATCGGAAAGCTAGCATTCCTGATCTCCACTGGCGGGAGTGCGGAGTTCTCTCGATCAATGCTGCTCTGAGGGATCAATTAGTAAATAAATCAATCAATTAAATTAATTTTGCATAGTGCTACTTACACAGTAATTTGCACTAGGTAGTGTGCAAAGGTGAATGCAAATTTTATCCAACAAAGGAAAAACTGTAAAATGAATTCTTTGACCCTTTCTTAGGCGAATGATTAAAGTTCTGGAAAATAGTGAGATGCTAAAAATTAGAATGTTAAAACACTGAACACAAACACATCTGATAGCGTTAAGTATGACCTCTCTAACTGTAAGAAGAGTACAGTAAGGTTTAGCACATTTAAGTGAGCTGACTGAGCTTCTCATGTTGATCAGGACAGTGTAGTCGCTGGACATCGTCTGTTGCAGACTGAAGACCCATCTCTTCAGATTTCACCTTGGCTCGCCAACCCCATCAAAACTCACATCTTTCCTTTCCTCACATTTGTATTGTATTACTTGTCATATAACTTGTTGTATGGCTTGTCAAAATGTGTCGTACTGCCTCTGTTTTCATCGTGGCACTAATTCTTACCCCATTGCATGGGGCATTGACACATGGCAGGCCCTGTCTGCATCACTGTTCCTGTGACCTTACTGCGTGCATTTTTGTACTCTGTGTAAGTTGCCCTGGAAAAATCATGTGCTGGCCAGAGCCGCTTGCAATGCAAGGGTTAGAAAGTGCATCTAGTAAAGTCACAAGAACAATGATGCATGCAGACCACAACCGATCATGTGTCAACCTACCTTACAACGGCGGGGAGAAATAAGCTTGTTTGAATGTAGATACGTGTCCGGAGCGATGCGTGATGGCTCTCTTTGCTGGGGTCGGAGAGTAGCATAGCAAGTGAATTTAAGCAGGTGCTAATGGTACGTGGGAGGTGTTAGATGTGCAAATGGGAAATAAACCATTAAGTACGATGCCGGTCTACTCCACCTCACATCAGACTTTTGAACTTCCACTCTCTGAATCCATAAGTAGAATTCCTTTTTTCTTTATGTTGCTTATAAAATATTGAACACTGCCCCGGTGACAGGTGGAAATGTTTTAATGTGGTGGTGATTTTTCTCAATAATTAAGTGCTCCATTATGAATTTTTGATGAGTGATGAGTGCTTTCTGCTGCTTCGTGTGAAAACGGAGAATTTTACTGTGCAGACTGCGACCCCATGTGGTTGAAACATGGCACTGCTAATATTTTCATTTTCCATTTTCTATATTCTTATAGATTGTACAATACAGTACATTACATCATTTACCAGATGGTCTTACCCAGAGCGACATCCAAATAATTGCATTACTATGGTAACAGCAGTTATCGCGAAGTATTACAGTAGGTCAGTAAGATACTGAGTTAAGTGCTAAACTAGTGTAGAGTGCTTTTTATTTTGAAAATAGGGATAAATAGGATTGTAGAAATACACAGAGGGGAAGGTAGACTAGAGATACAGCTTGAAAAGATGAGTTTTCAGTTTTCTCTTGAAGGCGTCCAGGTAGGGCTGTACGATATGACCAAAATCTCATATCCCGACATAGGTCATTTCGTATCCCGATAACGATACATATCACGATATAGCACATTTTCTGTAAATTCAATGAATTAATAGTTTATATAAAATGACCACATGGAAAGGCCTATTTCTTATTACATTTTGAATTATATACTCGACAAATAAAAGGTACTTACATTTGATTATTTTTCTCCTTTTATTTAGAACCTTTCTGCAAATTTTCAATTTACGCCTCGTTTCCATATAGCTCTGTGTACATGTGCGGGTCAACCGGAAGTCCATTCATTCCTATGGGAACCTCCGTGATCTCCGATGTGTTTGCGAAACACGTCCTTCCGTTTTTTAAGGTCCAGAGTTTGCCTTCGAGTGTGTTGAAGAAAATGAACTTTTGCGGTGGATTACGGAAGACCATATGCATTGTGTGCCAGGAAGTTAATGGCATTGGAAAATCGAATTAGCTAACAGGCTATTTCCTTCAGTTCAGTTGCTTGACTAGTGATCGAAGTTAAATAAAAGTGAGAGTTCAATAAACATATTTTGAAGAAAGAATTTGCGTAATCAGGCAGCCTGTTGCATTGACATAAACACTGTGCTTTAACCAATAATCTTAATAAATACAGATCATCTTTATCACTTTGATATGAAAACTTTACCTCCCTCCCATTCTACCGCTGTGATTTCCCTCCATTATATTGCCGCTCATCTGACATAGAGGTTGCCATTATATTGCCGCTCATCATAAATAGAGGTTGCTTCACCGTTGCATTCATTCCATGATGACACCGACACGAGTGAGAGTTACTTTTGATCCATCTCATTTTCCTTGCGTTGAACACTAGAGGGAATATTGCGAATATTATACTGAATTACAGACACCAAACAAAACTCTGGAAACGAGGCGTAACCCTTTCGTGCGTACAGTCACACCGGTGTGATTAGCCGTTTAACGTGTAAAATGCTAAAACCGGTGCGATTAAAACACTAGATGCCGTGTTGAAGAAAGCAAAGCCACGTCCAAATGACGAAAAATATTGCCGTTAAGTGTGTGATTTGCGACACAACGAAATAAACGATAGAGCATAATATGAAACGACAGATGTTTTTCTATCGTCACACGATATATCGTCATATCGCAGAGCCATACGTCCAGGGAGTCTGTTCTCCGAGTCTCGGCAGGAAGCTGATTCCACCAGTGTGGAGCCTGTCCGGAGAAGAGCCGGGTTCAAGAAATGCTGCCCTTGTATGTCGGGACACAGAGGCGACCCGATGTAGCAGAGCGCAGCACTCTCGCTGGTTTGTAGGCCTTGATCATGTCCTGTATGTATGGAGGGACTGATCCATTAAATCACTAAGGTTAGTAGCAAGGTCTTGAACTTGATCCTCGCTGCAAGGTAGCCAGTGGAGGGACTCAAAAATAGGTGTTACACGGGCCTGCTTGGGGAGGTTGAACGTCAGTCAGCCTGCTGCGTTCTGGATAAGCTGCAGCAGTCGGATGGAATACGCCGGGAGGCAGCGAGTTGCAATAGTCCAGACGTGACAGGATGAGAGCCTGGATCACAACTTGAGCTGTGTATGTGGAGAGGTAAGGTCTGATCTTACTAATGTTCTGCAGATCCTGGTTATGGCTGCAATATGCTCCTTGAAAGACAGATTGCTGTCCAAGGTTACCCCTAGGTTTTTGGCAGCTGTGGTTGCCATTACCTTTGTGTTGTCAATGCAAATTGAGAGGTTCCTCAGAGGAGACATATTTGCTGAGATGTAGACATCTCAGTCTTGTCAATGTTCAGTTTGAGTTGTTGCTTGTTCATCCAACCCAAGATTTCAATGAGACATGCTGATATTTGAGGAGTGATGTCCATTTCAGGAGAGAAGGAAATGAACAGTTGGGTATCATCTGCATATGAATGATAAGACAGGCCATGTGGTGTTATGACCTCTCCAAGGGTTCTGGTGTAGAGAGAGAACAGGAGTGGTCCCAGCACTGATCCCTGTGGAATGCCTGTCTTCAGGAACTGGGGTGAGGAGGTGGAGCCCTGCCAGGAGATCTGGTAGGAGCGACCTCTGAGGTAGGAAGAGAGCCATTCCAGGGCCGTTCCAGTGATTCCCTGGGCCAGCAGCTCAGACAGGAGGATCTGGTGGTTGACCGTGTCAAAGGCAGCTGATAGATCTAGGAAGATAAGGACAGAAGAGAGAGAGGCAGCCTTTGCAGCTTGCAGTGCGTTAGTTATAGCAATTAGGGCAGTTTCTGTAGAGTGATTAGCTTTGAAACCAGATTGGTTAGGGTCAAGTAGATTGTTAACAGTGAGAAAGTGGGAGATTTGCTTAAACACAGCATATTCTATAGCTTTAGAGAGGTATGGGAGTAAGGAGACCGGCCTATAGTTGTTGAATAGAGAGGGGTTCAGAGTGGGTTTTTTAATTAGTGTGTGGACCCTTTCCTGCTTAGGAGACTCAGGGACAATGCCAGAGATTACTGAAGAGAGGTATGGAAGGAGGAGAGGTGTTCGTATTCTACAATAGGTGGAAGAATGCTAGACATACAGTACCAGTCAAAAGTTTGGACACACCTGATTGAGATAATGGAAAACATGCATTCAAAGACATTTTGATCTTAAGTATTATGCTTAAATGCTTGAAATTTGTTTCTTGCACAAATATAAGTGTGAAGTTGTTGCCTATGTATAAATTTCTTTCCAGAAAATATTCCTAAAACATATTTTTTGGCTTCTTTGAAGAATATAACATATAAGATAGTTTTGATTTTTTTTTTTTTAACAATTTTCGATCACTGCATAATTCCATTTGTGTTATTTTACACTTATGATGTATTTACTGTTATTCTTTGACTGGTACTGTACTTATTTGCTGTTGCTGTTGTTCTAATGGTTATTCACTGCTTTGATTGGGCCGTGTAGAACTGAGTGTTTGTGACAGCAGTGTGTTTGTATTGTGGGATGTTTTTTTCCCCAGATAGACAGATGAAGTTCCGTGTTGCGTTCAGGAACTTCCCACACTTATGATGACACAGGCTAAATGTGGAACTTTTTAGGCTCATATAACTATAGTATTTCATAATTATTTAAACAGAGCTGGAAGTTTTTAGTGGCTAAACGGGTTTTATTAGTTTTGTGTGTAAATGGTGCATTTCATTCAGTTGGTTGCAAGAGCAGCATATTTCAGACCATGAGAGGGCAGCAGTGGACCACTCTTTATCGGTTTAATCAGTAGGAACATGCATTGTACCACAGCGCCACCCTCAGGTCAGTCTGGTCATTCCCCCTCACGATAGCATGATAAAATATTTCAGTTATGTTCTTGTATGAATTATATGGTCCTCTAAAGGCTGACAGAAGGCTGATGATCACCAGGGCCCTTCAGGAGCGACAATGAGACATGGCCTTCAGCGTACTCCCACAATGCCTTGCAGCAGATTACAACTCCTCAATCACCGTCTACCAGAGTCTCACAGCACATTAGAAAAATGAACTCCTCGCTCAGCGTTTTCCTCTGAGAGGGGGAGATAAAGAGAGCAAGAGAGAGAGAGAGGGAGAGAGAGAGAGAGCAAAAGAGAGAGATATATAGAGAGAGAGGGTGACAGAGAGAAGGAGAGAGACAGAGGGAGGTAGGGAGCAAGAGGAAGAGGGAGAGAGATAGGGAGAAAGAGACAGAGGGACAGAGAAAGAGAGAGAGACGGGGGGAGAGAAAGAGAATGCAGGGGTTCAAAAACCAGCTGTGCTGTTGGCAGTGGATACAGGTGTTGGAGAGAAGCAGAGGATCACAGCTGTGGGGCAGAATGCCCTGTGGCTCAGTAAAGAGTAGCAATGGCAGAGTGAGGCTTCACGAACCTCAGAATGGATGGAGCTACCGTGTGGTTACCCGCTATGATCCCATCATAATGTTCTGCAGTAGTGAGCAAAGCCTTTTGATTGGTTAAAATCAGTCAGCGATTGACAGCACAAATGTTCCCCGCCCACTTTAGAGCTCATGAATGCTCATTCTCCCAGCAGTTCCGAAAAGCAGGTGCAACTCTTAGGATCATTTACTGCATGGTTGCTCTGGCATGAAAAGCAGATTCGCTTGTCTAATGTCTGAAAAATGAAATTACTCGATTCAAATGAGCTGTATTGGCATTGCAAACACAGGTTATTATTTTGCCAAAGCATGTGTATAATGGAAAA
>CM032881.1:2970456-2992956 GCA_019176425.1 Megalops atlanticus | reverse complement strand
CAATCTGGGCACACGTTTGTGATTTCAGCACTATGTTTGGCACTGATGCTTATTCGTGTGTGGTTAGTTGTGTCCTGTTTGTGCAACTTTCCATACCACTTTATTAGACGCACTGTTTAAGTTGCACTGGATAAGAGTGCCCGCTAAATGAAAATAATGTAATGTTTTTCAAACCACAAATTGATTCAGTGTGAGGGTTTTCTTGCTGGTCTCAGGCTAGAGTTATTATTATCTCAGGTGTTGTGTGCGAAGCATTGGGAGAGGTAATCAGGTGCTCAAACTCTTCTCTCTGCAGGACGCTGTGGGCGGGGCAGAAGCCGGTGGCTCCCTGCATTAAAAACTGTAACTGCTACACATCATCTGTCAGCCCTGTGTGCGGCTCGAACGGCGTTACCTACCTGTCTGCCTGCTTCGCTGGCTGCACCAGATCGGTGAGTGCCAGGGTCCCCTCACCCTAAATACCACCTCACAAAGGTACTGCCCTAATCATAACACCACCTCACAAAGGTACTGCCCTAATCATAACACCACCTCACACAGGTACTGCCCTGATCATAACACCCCAGTACACAGGTACTGCCCTAATCATAACACCACCTCACAAAGGTACTGCCCTAATCATAACACCACCTCACACAGGTACTGCCCTGATCATAACACCCCCGCACACAGCCAGTCAGTGGGGAACTAGGCGTGTAATTGAATAATGCCAGTTTTCCATTAGGAATCTCAGGTAGGAAGTCGCAACCGTGCCCCCTCAGCAGTAAAGCACTGCATTCAACATGCCAGAGTAAAATATGGGGTTGTATAATTTCATAATTTGTAAAATCTGCGCGAGTGTGGCTGAGATGAGGAATAGTGTAGCCTGATGAATCAGTATTGCCTGGGCCCGTCACCGAACGTTCCGAGGCGGAGCCGTGTCACAGCCAGCCCGGCTCGGAGAGATGGATCGTGGGTAATATGTCCCTTTTAGTGTCTGCTGTCTGAGGAATGACCTCTCGCAGCCGAAATCTCCTGCTTTTTATTAAGACCCTGAGCGGGGGCTGCCTTTAGCAGTGAATAATGTTTTTAATACCGTCTCTGCTTTATGTGAAACGTTTCCCGGATGTCACATCGCTGTCCGGTGTGAGCTGTTGGATGACAGTGTTAAAGAGTCGATGTGGGTTTGGCAGGCATCTTTCTCTCTGCTGGCTACAGGCGAGGGATGCTGCCTTGAAGGCCGTACTGCCCCAATGTGAAGTGTTCCTATAAACATTACACATTAGGAGTTACTCAGCAGCAGTGTGGGGTAGTGGTAAGGGGTAGAGCTTGAAACCGAAAGAACTGTTTTGTTTTAAGCTTTTTAAATACTGGTCTCCACAATGGACAACTGTGTGATGTAGCAGTAGGAAGTAGGGCTTGTAACCAAAAGGTTGCTGGTTCAGTTCCCACTTGGGGACTGCTGTTGTACCCTTGGGTAAGGTACTTAACCCACAGTTTCCTCAGTAAATATCCAGCTTATAAATGGATAAAATTGAAACCTTTGTCAGTTGCTCTGGAAAGAGCGTCCAACTAAATGACAATAATGTGTGGATTCTGCCTGTTATTTAAGAACCTTAAAAATGAAAATAACTCTATTACTATGAACTCTACCATATTTGATTTCGTTATTCTGTGCTGTAGATAATTTGGTTAATTTGGTTTTCAGATTCTCCCTGACCACGGTGGCGTACATTGCCTACATTTTACATTTTATCACATTTTGCTAAATATTCGCTGCATGTCTCCATGGTGGGGTTCGGAATCAGAAATCGGAATGGAAGAAGACGGGGATTGTGGGTAGTAGGTAAACCTAATGATACGTCCCTCCTCCTCTCCTCAGAATCTGACAGGGTGTGCCTGCATCTCCAGCGACAGCGAGTTTGCCACGGCAGTCCCTGGGAAGTGTCCCAGCCCGGGCTGCCAGGAGGCCTTCCTCACCTTCCTCTGCGTCATCTGTGCCTGCAGCATGATCGGAGCCATGGCCCAGACACCCTCCGTCATCATCCTCATCAGGTACCCCCCCAACCCCCCCACACACTGCCTGACCTTACCCAACAGCCACCGCCGCCACATCACCCAGCACTCCTTGCTGCAGTTTACTCATCTCCTCCTGCTGAAATTTGCCCATCATTCTCTGCTGCCACATTACCATCACTTCCTACTGAGGCATTACCCGACAGAAGCTTTACCCAGTGCAGCTGGCTGCAAATTACACATGATCTCAATACCCATCTTCAATAAGTAGCACCTAATACATGAACTAGTATTACTTGCCTCTTATGATAGGATCACTTTGTTTTATGGATATTGTGGTCTAGTGACATTGAGATATATGGTGGTGTATGTTCTTAACAATTTCCCATAGTTTTCTAGGCTGTCTAGTTTTAGATTAGCACAAGGTAACTTGTGGTACTGCTCGAACGTCGTTGTGCATGCACTTTCTGGTCTGCGAGTGTTGTTAGCCTGGTCTGTTGCTTGGATGGATACACTTCTGTTCTCTGGTGCTGGAAGTGTATCTGGATAAGAGTTCCTGCTAAATAAGTGTAATTTAATCTCCTACTACAGAATTACCCAGCACTCCCTGGTGTGGCATTTCCCATAATTCCCTGCCCCAAATTACCCAGCATCCCTTTTGCTCAATCTGCCATCTACCGTCATCCATGCCTTCCTTCTTATGACAAATATGCCCTGCACAGCTGCAGATACCATACCATCCCACAGGCAGGCATAGGTGCAAGTGCAAAAATGATTAGCATAGTGATCTTCTTGGCCTCTGCCAGCTCTTTTTCTGAGACCATCTATGTTTCTACATTTGTCAGGGGCTGTAACAGCTGCAACGGCTTTCAAATATGAAAATAAATTGTTTAGTAACTCTGACAATTAGAAATGCAGTAATCACACAGATGCTAGCATATGCGATGAATATGGCACTCACAGCTGCTTTGACTATTACATTAAGGAAGAAAAACGTTCTTCGCCTCAGCGGGAACGTTGGCAAAGGCTCAAATCGGTTACGCCCACGCTGTTGCAAACCATGTTGGCAGCTGAGCTAATTATTCTGCTCTTTTCCCTCTCTGCCTGTTACTTCCAGGTTGTTTGCTTTTTTTCTTTCATGCACGTCATCCTCACCTGTGACTGAAGAGTCACTTCAGTCCTTTGGGCTCAACAGCAGCAGCAACTGAGAATCCAATTGAGTATTCAGGTGTAGCGCCCTGCATTCGACCCAGATGTAGCGTTCTGGATCAGATGAAAAGGCCGGCTTTACCCATTAATCCCTGCTCTGACATTACCCATTACCCCCTGCTGCAGACGTACTCATCATCTCCTGCTGCAAATTATCCATCACTTTCTGAGTTCAATCTGCCATCGACCATTACCCATCACTCCCGGCTGTAACGTTACCCATCTCTCCTTGCTGCAGAACTACCCATAATTCCCTCCTGCAATGTTACCCATCAGTCAGCCTCATCTCAATCACCCAATCAATATAAATGGTTCCCTCTGCATAGAAGTTTTTACAGAATGCTTCACCGGGAGTTTCACAACAGCAGCTACCCTAAAAGAGGTGGAACATCGCAGTAGCAAATAGAGAAGATGTCGCACAGAGTAACAGTACCAATAAACAGTGAGGTGTAAAACCAAATCTGGGTTGGAAAATGAAGAGGTATCCTGACGGAGCATTACATTATTGTATCAACACCCACACATCCAAACCTGCTTACTTAGATTCTTAGAAATTGTCTGAAGCTGAAGTTAATTGAGGCAATCCATCAATCATGGCCTGGTGCTGAGCTTTCCCCCCTGTGGGTGTGGCAACTTGATCAGCAGCCACCAAAGTGAGGCCAGTGTAGCTGACAAACTGTGGAATTGTGGGAAACATTAGCTGTGGTAGAATTTAGGTGCACGTCAGCACTGTCACAGATGCCTCTGGGTTTATTCCTGAAGGAGTAGAACTCCATTCTCCCTGCACACTTATCACTCTCTGCTGTAATAAGTTCCTGACTGGAGGCAGGTTGCAGCTTCGCTACAAATAGCTTAAAGACTCTTTATTTGTGGAGAGACTGCGGCACAGTCAGTCTGTGACGGGAAAAAAAAAGAAAGAATGGAAATTCAATTTCAGCCACGAAATCAATCTTTCTGTTATTTATTTTCTTCTCTTTGCAGGACAGTGACTCCAGAGCTGAAGTCGTACGCGCTCGGAGTTTTGTTCCTGCTGCTGAGACTTCTGGGTAAGAGATCGCTACTGGCCCCTGAGCTGTGTGTCGCATCATCGTATGCTACAAGTTGTATGCTACAAGTCAAATTAAATCCTTATTGATAATAATGTAGTGCCTATCATGCACACAGCTCAAAGTGCTTTACAATCCAGATTAAAACAAGACAGAAACATATAAAAGAGAATAAATAAAAAACAGTAAAATAAAATACATTAAAAATAAACAATACAACAAAATAATTAATGAAAAGCTCATTTGTACAAAGTAGTTTTCAAAAGAGATTTAAAGGAAGACACAGACATGGCAGCCATTGTGAGGGAGTCTGTTCCAGAGCCGAAGGGGTCTCGGCTGAAAAAGAAAGATCTCCCTTTGTTTTTAGTCGAGAGGTCTTTGTTTAACAATCTCAATTTTCTGTTAACAGAGTATGGGTCTCTTTAATATAATCTCTTTGATGTAATCAGGGGCCAGCCCATGTCTTCCTTTAAAAATAATTTGTAGAACCCTTAAACCAAAAGCTTATTCCCAGCCAACCTTCGTCCTCCGATTCCTGTGTGAATAATGCATCGTAGCACTATGTTTTACATCAGACATGTCTCTTGGTCGTCTCCGCTCTAGGTTTCATCCCACCTCCCTTGATCTTCGGTGCGGGGATCGATTCCACATGTCTGTTCTGGAGCACGGTCTGCGGCGACAAGGGTGCCTGCATGCTGTACGACAACGTGGCCTACCGGCACCTGTACGTCAGCATCGCCATCGTCCTCAAGCTCACCGCTTTTCTCCTCTACACCACCACCTGGCAGTGCCTGCGCAGGAACTACAAGAAGTACATCAAGAACAGCGAGGGGTACCTGACCCCCACGGAGCTTTTTGCCTCCAACCTCACCCTGGACAACGCGGGGAAGGACATCGGCCAAAATGCGGCCAGCAGGACGAAGTTTATATACAGCCTGGAGGATCACGAGTGGTGCGAGAACATGGAGTCTGTTTTATAGTCAAAAACAAAAGAGCAGGACTATGCCTTTCCCACACACATAGAGTACTTGTGTGTTTGTGTTTTATAATTTCTCTTGAAGGATCATCTTTACTCTTTTTTTTAAAGGCTAGAGGACATTTTTTAAATAAAGATCATCCATTTCAAATTCTGCTCAGGCTCTGGAAGACTGTTATTGCTCCAAAGCCAAGGTGACTTATCCGCAGTCAGTTTTCATTCAGAGCTGGTATGTGGTCAAGAAGGTCAAGCAGTGCCAATGGGTTTTTCTTTTTTTTTTTTGCTGTGATTTCCTCTGGTAAACAGCTATTGGCTGACTTCTCCCCAGGCTTGTCATTGATTGGTGAATGCACTGCTCCCATCATGGACACAACTCAGCCTCGGATCCGTTCGCCGTCAGTAAACACACACCCTGATCTGTACTGTTTAAGCTGCCGAGAAGTGTCAAATTAGATTTTTAAATTGTTATTTATCGTGTTTACTGTGTTTTACTAAGTGCACATGGATGGTTTTTGGGAAGTACAGCATTGGAGTGTGAATTCAAAATGAATTTGGTGGCTGCCAAAATGTCCAGTCCACCTTTGAGAAGCGTTATACTAGCAGACATTGCACATGAAATGTTATGGGAAGTTAGCTATCTTCTGTTTTTGAATGTACTGTAAAACATCATTTATGATCTGTTATTTGGAAAGTGACATGTAATAGCCATGTCTTTAGTTGTAACATATGTATAAAGTTGTAATCTGTTTTTCATCTCTCTCTCTCCCTCTCTATCCCTCTCTCATTTTGACATGCATTTTGTATGTTTTTTCCCCTTTCTTTCTTTCCTATCTTTAAGGGCATAGTAAAGCTACAAGGCAAATTTTCTCAATTTCTATAGTTTAACACCCCTTGAATGTCTTAATTTCATTTTGTTTTTTTGAAGGAAATATGATCTTTGTACACTCTGTGCTTGTATTCTACTTTGGCTCCAGGGAGAGGAAGTGCGGCTGTTGGTCAGAGCTGTAACTGTTTACATCAATGGCTCATAGGAAAGAAATCCATTTTTTCATCTTTTTTTCAGCAGAATTATCCCCCTATCAAAATAATGCAGAACAATATGTATATATTTTTGTATTCATCAGCTTAAAAAAGAATTTTAAGAGTCTACTCTTGGTTAATAATGTATGAGGTTAATATTGAATAAACTATGTGACACATAAATTGTAATGACCGTCACGAATAGAGTACCATACGATTCTGACAGTCCACTGTCTTTGAAACAAAAGCTAAGCAGCGCCTCTGAGAGACTGAGAAATCTGAAACAGTGCCCTTAGACGATTAAAAAAATACAGGCTCTCATTGAAAAGACCAGTGATGCACCTGCCCCGGTGCTAAACACCTTAATGCTTCACATCAGGTCGAACCACCTTTTAACCTTGGATGTATAATAATTTGAATATCATCATACAGTTGATAATGCGTACTATGTTTTGTCTTTCTGAGGAAGGTTTTTCTTCAGCAAACCGTCAGGCAGTGTGTCCCTGTTCTTACTC
This sequence comes from Megalops atlanticus, assembly GCA_019176425.1. Lineage (NCBI taxonomy): Eukaryota > Metazoa > Chordata > Actinopteri > Elopiformes > Megalopidae > Megalops > Megalops atlanticus. Next base: position 2,986,195 of record CM032881.1, on the reverse strand, counting down.
TTTTTGTATCACAAAAAAATCATTTATACTACTCTGCGAATAAATTATTTTTCAGAAAATCAACCTTCGAGTTTGGAAGCTCTTTTTTTTGGTTCCGTCGTTTCATGGACAGCTTTTGTATCAACTGCAGCTAACATTTACAGAAGGTTAAAAAAGAAGCGCCTGCCTTACTTATGAAAATGTATCAAAAGCAAAGACATCAGCAACCAACAGGTGACCCAAACAAGCTTATTGCCAAAATGAAGGGCAAACTGGATTGCACTGCTGTTGTACCCTTAGGTGAGATACTTAAGCCAGAATTACTCTTATTGCTCTCCATAAGAGTGTCTGCTAAATGAAAATGATATAATGTAATGTAATGTAATGTGGTATCTCTGTTCCAAAACCATCCAGACAAATTAGAAAGGTCAACATTTCCTGCTTCTAGTCTGAATGAAGAATCGTTTGCTATTACAGTGTGAATGCGGACCTTTGGTTGCTAGAAGATTGCTGTGTTGTCATACAGCATAACCAGCTTTCATTCTATCAACATCAGAGGTGCTACCTGTGCGTACCTGTGCAGGGCACCTGTGTGTGTAGTCCCTGAGTGCATGGTACAGTTGGCCATTAGCAAAACCACTTACTCCACCACCATCTGCATTTGCATTTAGAAGTCAGAACATTGTTTTTATTGGGTTGAAGCTGTTTTGTTTAAATATTGGTCTGGGCAATGGGCAGCAGTGTGGCATAGCAATAAGGAGCAGAGCTTGTAACTGAAAGGTTTTCAAGTTCATTTCCTGCTGGGCCACTGCTGCTCTACCCTTGAGCAAGGTACTTAACCGACAACCCCCTCAGTAAATATCCAGCTCTCTGGAGTATCAGTATCTCTGGATATGAGCATGAGATGAATGACAATAATGTAATGTAATTGTCGGAGAGCAAGAGTGTTAAAAGAGATGACATGCTTGTCAGAAAAAATGGCAATATTTTCCGTTTCTTTTCTAGCAATGAAAAAAAAATACAGGCAGAATAGTTTCTAGTCTGTCAGTGAGCCTGTCATGTTTGTAGAGCTCATGAAATCAAAACTTTTCCAAACAAAGTTATTTCTTTGTGTATGGAGTTTTGCCTCAAAGATACCATGGTTGTGTTTTCCTGACTGTAAGCGTAACTTTTTCAAACATTACATGCATTAACTGTCGAGTCTTATGATAATGTAATCCACATCAGAGTCAGCCAGTTGTTAAAAGGTTTACAGTGCAGTTTCAGTACACTGTCTGCAAGATAACGGGACTCCTGCCTGTGCCATTTCAAGAAACACAGCGTTCACTCTCCATGACTTTAACAGTAAATTATATGTATTGCGTATGTACCGTACACAAATACAGGATAATCTTTCATGTCTAATTGTCAGAGGACAGGGGTGTGGCATACAGGACCAGCAGAATGCCACATGACTTACTGCCCAGTGATGTTTTAGCCCTGTGCTAAGCCAAAGACCAATTTCCTTTTGCTTCTACATTTCCCACCCTCTTCAACAGCCAATCAGATGCCTTGCTTTGAACGTACGCACAGTATGAGGAGGAATAAATGATCCAGTGGAACCCTTTCTCCCTGGCATGTGATGTCATTGGGGGAGATTGGCATTTGGGGCCCACAGGATAAAGAGATGAGAAAACCCTCGGAAGGCAAACCAAAAGACTCCCTGAGAGGAAATGGCAGGGAAGATGAGGTGGCTGTCAGGATTAGACGTGTAGACTGACAACCCCTTGATCCTCTGCATTTGATCCACACTCTAAAAAACGATAGTGAAATCTCACAATGGATTTAAAGCTCTATGTTTTATATGTTTGGTATTGACAGCACGATCCGTTAAGTCGGAGGCTTTTTTGCCAAATCTGTTCAGAGGACTCTGGTGTCTTTGTGGGGAGGCTGGCTGGCTCATCTCAAAAACAACACAAAAGAGCAGAAAGAGCAAATGTTCAAAATCCAATTTATTTTTAAAATAACTCTAAACAGAACATCCAGCCTGAGTACACAGCTAAGCCAACTGAGTCAGCCTCCAGCCATACCTGCACTGACGTTCTGTTGACTGGACAGGTGGGGAAAATGAATCTATTAATGCCCAGATTTTTCCCAGTGTTTTCATGCATATGATAATTTAAACCATGTCTCCTATGAACATGTACATTTATTTTCCACTAAAAATGTTTATTTCTTTGAAAATTACATTTGAAGATGTGGCAGCTTTGGTTGCAAGAGGGCACATAGCTTTTAAATGCAAACCACACTGCAAATTTGTAATGGAAAGAAAAAAAAGATCTCAGCCTAGTAAGTGCTTTCAGCAGAGAACTTTTTTTTTTCAAAGACAGTTTTGTAATGAAACCTCAGCAAATGCCTTTATATCAAATGGTAAGACAATACTGTGAGAATGCAATGAACACAGAAATAACAAAAGTCAAACATTTTCTGGAACATTTGGTTATGAAAAACGATTAATATTTCTGCATCTGATGATAAACAGCCTTTACTGTATATCAATTTCAGGAACATATCATATCAAATGGACAGACTGCCTGAAAGCAATATTCTTACAGGCATGGATTCACTCTCCATCACTTCAGCAGTCATCAAATCTGCCTTAACACGGCTGTGTATGTTATCTGTAAAATCTCATTTAGTGCAACTCTCTCCTTCACAGACCTCTTCACTGTAGTGCAAAGGAATCTTCAAAATGCAAATGCTATCAGGAGTCCTGTTGACAGCCATGAAATGGTAATTTTAGCTGGAAAAGGAACTGTACCTAAAGGGCAGGCTGCCCTTGAGGTCACCCTCATTACCTGAAAGTGCAGCTAACGTGTCATAAACTCACAAAGGGTGAACCATTAGCAAAATAGCTGATGAAATCTGCCAATAACAAGGTTTATGGCTTTCTCCCCCTGAAGCCAATGTCCAGTTATTTTTTATAGTCGATCTTAAAGATGGCTCAGCAGTTGGCATAGCATTTGCATACAAAATACTGTGCCCAAAGATAACTTTTGAACTGTCAAGTTTTGTGTACAGAAAATAATAGTTCAATTGCATTCATAATGATAATGCATAAACAGAACTGAATTCTGAGATTTTTTAAAAAATCAGTTTAACCAACATGATATTTTTGATTATGTATTGCTTCTCAAAATGATATATACCTTTAGCTTTATTTCACAGGAATGACAAAATTGTACAGCACCTGTTGTGATGCAGGCCAACATGCAACATAAATAAATCACAGAAATGGCAACCTCCATGCCAACCACCAATCCAAGCAGCTGTCATTTTGGCATGAGGTATTTTCATTGAATTTCATTGTATTTATTCATTGTGTTTCAAAGGCTTGGGATTATGAGTAATTGCATGTATGTGTGCATATGAACACTTATTTGTCCCATTCCAGGTAGTTTTGTTGGCTTATATACAAGATACCAAATCAACTATAAGGTGGCATGGATGGTGTTAGCAGGAGGCTGTATTCATCTTATTATGCCAATTATATTTTATACCATCCTCTTTAGTGTCTAATCTGTGGAATTTGGAATGCTTGGGGAATGTGGGGACAGAAGCTCCGACATTAGAGTTTTCCAGAGTGTGGCCAATCATTTGTCTTAGTGACATCTCAACACTGAGAATTACAGAGAAATAATGGCTATGATGTCATCTTTGCAGCTGAAATCGGAATTGTTTGCCCCCGGCAAGATTTGATTGGATTTTGGATATGTTTATTAGATAATGTTGGAGAATGTCAGGGTAAGATCAAAGGGAAAGAAAACTGTTTTTCAGACCTAGTGCAGTACAGTGTAGTGTACTGTAGCATACTGCCCCCCTTCAGAAATACAGCATGTGCCTTGGTGAGGACACATATTTGATGAGACTCATCTCGGTGTTTGCCGCATAAAAATATGGAGTGTTAATATTATAGCCTCTATATATAGCAGTGCTGCAAAGTCAAAACATGGACCCTTGATATGAGGCTTATCACAACATCAGCCTCTGTCTCTAAGCAGACTGCTTCACTTGACTGGAGGTACATTATTAGGCCTGTCCATTACATGGGACTAACAAAGTTAAGCAGTATTTTTGCATTGCCATTACTTACCCAAAGAGAGAAGCACTGAAAATAAGAACTTTGTGGTTATAATGAAAAACAAGAACTCTTAAAGTAATTGACAAACCTTTTTCAGTCAGATTGAATCAGGTCTTTAATCGTTTGTTGTTGGTTCATTTGATCTGGCTGATTGGAATGATTATAGCTACTTACATTACAAAATGTCATTTAGCAAACACTCTTATCCAGAGAACCTTACCATTTTCTCCATTTATACAGCAGAATAGACTCTGAGGGAATTTTCCCAATAGTACAACATCAGTGTCTGAACAGGGAATCAGATCAACAACTTCTCGGTTATGAGACCTGCTCCTTATCACCACACTACACTGAACCTACTTCATATTACATGTCATGTTTTTTAATTAATTCCTACATACTCTTTTGGATACATATGGGAACAAGACACATTTCCATACTGTAAAAAACAGCACTGTGAACAATGCAGACAATCAACCCACAGCTGGCACTCCTATTCTCATTCTTATAGAGATATTTTCACAAGGCAGTAGATTGTCTGAATTTTAATACCAAACCTCTGTGAAAAATACAATAATAAAAAATTATGATTTTATTGGTTTTCTCTTCCTTTATGTTCCATGTTATTACAGAGAGTATTATGTGGGTTATGCTGAACATTATTCTGAAATAGGGTTTTTGAAAAAAAAAAAATTCAGAGTGACAGGCAGACTGTTCTTTAATCTGACCTCATTTTGTAAGTAGCTTAGACTCCTGATGGAGGTAGGCTTGATTCCCCTTGTGGCAGTGAAAGATGAAATGAGCTAATCTTGCAGGGGAGAGAGTACAGGACTCTGAACAGAACAGAAACCATGAGAATGACCCCTTCACTATGACCCCACCCCACTTTAGTCATTACATTACATGTGCATTACATTATATTATATTATAGTCATTTAGTAGATGCTCTTATTCAGAGCGGCTTACATAGGTTACAGTTTTATCTATTTGCTGGATATTTACTGAGGTGATTCTGGGTTATACAACCTGCCCAAGGGTACAAAAGCAGTGCCCCAGAGAAGAATGGAACCAACAGTCTTTTGGTTATTAGCCCTGTGTCTTACCGCTGCACCACACTGCTGACCAACCTCAGATACGGTTGTACATGGGGGCCCAAGCACAGAATCAAACCAGCAAGCTTTCAGTTCCAAGCCCTGCTCCTTGACCACTATGCCGCCCCCACACCGCTCTCAGTTTGCCGGAAATTGAGAAAAAGCCTTTTGTTCCAATTTTTTCCTTTTTTTTTGCTGTTGTTTGTTTTTTTTTACAGGGAGCTGACCAAGAATCTAAGGATCTAAAGTGATCTGGTTTGAAAGCAAGACAGCTGAGAACAGCTGAGAAATCTATCTTTGTTGGGTTTATCTTTTCTTAAAAAATAGAGTAAAATTCTTCCCTGACTGAGAGTGTTACAGTGGCAGCAGACGGCACTGACTTTTTCCCCATGTTCATGTTTACAGTACAATGGGGTTTTTTTAACTGCAGTAAAAAAAAAGAAAGAAAAAAATATAGAGTTGTTTTATTTACTTCAGTATTTTTCCTTTTTTCAGCGAATATCATTTTGGGAATAGAAAGATGTGGAGTGTGTTTGCTGTAAAATAAATTCAAAAGCTATTTTCATTCCTTATTGGAGTGCCTGTCCTCTTTTCATGACTAAAACGCATATTCACCGCCACCCAAAACTTATTCATTTACACCTGGCCATCAGAGGCCAATCCTGTTCGAGGAGCAAAAAAGCAATTTCTTGCGGCAGATTGTTACAAGAAACAAATTATTTTTCACCTCTCTGCAATTTAAAATGCGATTAAAATGGTGGCAAACAGTTGCGGCATACAGGAGAATGCAGATCTCAAAGTAATAAAAGGAGGAAAACACATACAGCAGAACCATATTGAATCTCAGCAATAATGATGTACCTGTATATACAGCGTGATTGGTTTTGGAGTATGCATCCATTGAGACACAGTTATAAGGGCTGGAAGGTCTAAATACATCAGAGAGATTGTCTCTACAAATGTATGGGGGGGGTATTTTCTGTTTTCTCGTTCTCTTGTTTTAATGGGATTCATGTGAGGAGTCTCAAGACGGCTCTTGGTCAGTCCAAACTGGATGTCTAGCATCACTTGGCCTGCTACCGGTGGGGATCCTATAGCAAACTCTGATTGTCAATAATCACATGGCCACACTGACAAGGTCAACACATGCCTTATTACATGACATTACATGCATTTAGCAGACGCAATTCCAGCACAAGAGAACAGAAGTGTATCCATTCAAGTTAAAGACCAGGCTAACAACACTCCCAGACCAGTGAGTGTGAGCACAACACCATTCAAGCCCTACCACAAGCTAACTTGTGCAGCCTGACTAGACAAGGGAAGCCAAGTATTCTACCATACATCACTCACTAGAACGCAGAAACCAAAATACCTCCCAATACTAGCAGATATCAGGGGGTGGGGACTGAGATGAAACTGGGATGCAGTCTGAAGAGGTGGGTCCTCAGTCTGTGTCAGAAGATGGCCAGTGATGCCCCTGTCCTGACCCCTGTGGGGAGTTCATTCCACCGCTGAGGGAGCATTGCAGACAGGGATTGTGTCTGAGAGGAGCCACCCCGTCGGGGTTTCCCCATGGTTGCAAAGCGTAGTGACCTTGGAGGCTACATACGGTTTGAAGACTGACTGTAGGTCTGAGGGGGCTGTCCCGCACTGTCCTGTATGCCAGCAACAAGGTTTTGATATGAGTGATAACAGGAAGCCAGTGAAGTGTGGCGAGGACGGGTATGACTTGACTATGTTTAGGGGACAAGTTGTAGCTATACGCTTTCCCTAATAGCTGTTTTCTTTTGGTCAGTAAATATGGTATTCTTACTGCACTTCTAGTTTAAACTAAGGATAAAAGTACAATGAGTTTTTGTTAGTGTTACATTTAGCTTGGCATTTAGCAGACACTCTTATCCAGAGTGACTTACATCAGTTACAGTTTCTTTACAATGTTATGCATTTATACAGCTGGATATTTACTGAGGCAATTGTGGGTTAAGTACCTTCTCGACAGTGTGCTTCCTTTCTCGGAGGCGTCATTTTGTGGGTCGCATGTGTTGGTGCGTGGTATCGAGCTGGGCTGTGTGTCAGTCCCCCTACATACCATTTACCTAGATTCTAAGCTTGTGTCTGGTTATGTACAGATTGGGGTGTGTTCACGATTGCCTGTGGAAGGTGTTTCTCTCCTCCTCGGCAACGATTTGGCGGGAGGTAAAGTGTTTCCTTTGCCTGAGGTGGTTTACGAACCAAGTGTGTGTGATCAGTTAGCTGAACAGTTTCCTTCTACCTTCCCGGCCTGTGTGGTGATGCGTGCTCAGGCGCTCAAGTTTGGCAAGGACGTGGACCTTGCCGACACGTTTATGAACGTGTCCAGTGTGTCCTCAGAGGCAAATGTGTCTCCGGCTTTCACGTCCCCGACTGAGCTGCAGTTTTCTTTGATTGAGGACGATAAAACGCCACCTTTAAAAATCGGGAAGGAGCAGCTCCTAGCAGCTCAAAAGGCTGACCCTTCCCTGTTGGCATGTTTTTCTGCCGTTGTTCCCTACAAGGAGCTGAAAACCAAAAAGGCAGCTTACTTTTATGATCAGGGAATTCTGATGCGAAAATGGACACCGACTATGCAAGATGATATGGGGTAGAACACAATTTATCAGCTTGTTGTTCCTGTCGGGTATCGGCCACAAGTGCTGGCTTTAGCCCATGATAATGCCTTGGCTGGTCATTTAGGGGTCAGGAAAACGTATCGTCGGGTTTCCCGATATTTCTTTTGGCCTGGGTTGAAGTGGGATGTGTCAAAGCATTCACACTTGTCAGTTGGCAGGGAAGCCTAATCAGGTGGTTCCCCATGCTCCGCTTCACCCTATCCCGGTTATCGGTGAGCCATTTGAGAGGCTTATTATTGATTGCGTGGGTCCCCTGCCTAGAACTAAATTAGGCCATCAGTATGTTTTGACCTTAATGTGTGCTGTCACACGCTACCCCGAAGCTGTGCTGCTACGCACACTCAAGGCAAAGGCAATTGTGAAGGCACTGGTGAAATTCTTTTCTACCTTCGGGTTACCTAAGGTCATTCAAACGGACCAAAGTACAAATTTCACCTCTAAACTGTTCGCCCAAGTCCTACAACAGTTGTCCGTGAAACACCAGGTGTCTAGTGCCTATCATCCGGAGTCCCATGGTGCGCTAGAGCACTTCCATCAGACTCTCAAGTCTATGGACCTATTGCCTGAGTTCGGGTTCCCCTCGTTTTATTTGCCGTACGGGAGACCGTGCAGGAGTCCCTTGGTTTCAGTCCTGCGGAACTGGTATTTGGCCATACGGTTCGTGGACCGCTGAAACTGTTGCGTGAATCCCTGGTGTCTAGTTAAAAATGTGCTGAGCATAACGTGCTGAATTATGTAAGTTCTTTTCGCGAGCGGCTTCACAATGCTTGCGCTGCTGCGAAACAGTCTCTGGGACTGACCCAGTTCAAAATGAAAACTCATTTTGATAAAAGGACGAGGCAGCGAGACTTCTCGCCTGGCGACTAAGTCCTGGTTTTGCTTCCCATCCCTGGCTCTGCTCTGCAAGCCCGATTCGCTGGCCCTTACGTCATCCAGTCAAAACTTAGTGAGACCGACTATGTGGTTAAAACACCGGAAAGTGTCTGTGTCTGCCATGTGAATATGCTAAAAGCTTATGTCTCCCGCAGTGTGGCTAGCGACAACGTGTCATCTCCGACGGATTCGGAAAGTGTTGGTTCGATTTCCTTGTGGTCCACTTATTGCCCGGAGGAGGATGGGTTGGTGATGCGCTCCGCTCCGGTGTCTTGTGCTCGGTTGCAAAACTCCGAGATCCTGGGAGACTTGGAGTCTCATCTGCCCCACCTGTCTCTGCGTGCCCGTGATGAAGTGACTCAGTTAATTCAAAGTCATCCCACCATCTTTTCCGATGTTCACACACAGACCGATGTTCTGTCTCATGACATCGATGTAGGTGATCATTCACCGATCAAGCAGCCCGCTTATCGTGTGAACCCCGCTAGAAAGAGGTGGAGTATTTAGTCCATAATGGTTTTGCCATCCCCAGTGCTAGCTCCTGGAGTTCGCCTTGTATTCTGTTGCCGAAGCCTGACGGCACGGTCCGTTTCTCCACGGATTACCGGCGGGTAAATGCAGTAACCAAACCCGACTCTTTCCCTCTTCCTCATATGGAGGATTGCATAGATAAGGTTGGTTCTGCTCGGTTTGTAACCAAGCGAGACCTGTTAAAAGGTTACTGGCAAGTGCCGTTAACTCCCCGTGCTTCAGAGATCTCTGCTTTTGTGACCCCGGACTGTTTGCTGCAGTACACGGTCTTGCCATTCGGTCTACGAAACGCTCCCGCAACGTTTCAAAGACTCATGAATATAGTCCTTGGTGATGTTCCGAACTGCGAAGCCTATCTGGACGACGTTGTAGTGTACACATCCACCTGGGCTGAGCATCTGAAATGTCTGGCGCTTGTGTTTGGTCGGTTGCGAGATGCGTCTAACTTAACCTGGCCAAGTGTGAATTTGGGAAGGCTACTGTTACCTACTTGGGAAAACAGGTGGGTCAGGGTGAGGTGCGCCCTGTGGAGGCCAAAGTCGAGGTCATCGTGAATTTCCTGGTGCCTACTTCTCAACGCGAGTTACAGCGTTTCCTCGGCATGGCTGGCTATTACCGCGCCTTCTGCCGAAACTTCTCCACTATTGTCTCGCCACTCACTGACCTGCTCCGTAAGGACAGAGAGTTCGTATGGTCAGTGGAGTGCCAGCGGGCATTTGAATCCGTGAAAACCCTGCTTTGCAGTACCCCGTGCTTGCCGCTCCCGATTTTGCAATGCCTTTTAAATTAGAGGTAGACGCAAGTGCTACTGGAACTGGCGCTGTACTGCTGCAAGAGAACTCCAAAGGAATTGATCATCCCGTCAGTTTTTATTCAAAAAAGTTCACCAAGCACCAGCTCAATTACAGCACAATTGAGAAGGAGGCGTTAGCTCTACTGCTGGCTCTCCAACACTTCGAGGTGTACCTCGGGTCCAGCGCTCTTCCGATAGTGGTGTACACAGATCACAACCCTCTTGTGTTTTCAAGTCAGATGAGCAATTCAAACCAACACTTAATGAGGTGGGCGTTGCTGGCGCAGTCGTTTCCCCTGGAAATACGCCACAAAAAGGGATCAGACAATGTTGTGGCAGATGCCCTGTCTAGGGCATAAGTTATTGGGTTGCTCATGTGTGTGCACTACGGTGTCCTTGGACAAACACCTCTTAAAAGAAAAGGGATGTTTTCTTTTGTGTGTGGGGGTGTTACGTCCCTGGACGTATGGTTTGTGCGTCTGCTCCCGCTCTTGCGCTGTTCTGCCCTTTTTTTTTTTTTTTTTTTTTGCAGATTGGCGCCCCGCTGCGATTGGGTGAGGAACGAGCGGGAGGATTTAAAAGGAGGAACCCTCAGGATGAAGTGGCACTTCCCCTCTTGTTAATGCCCGTCTGTAGAGAGCAATACCTCTGTTTTTTTGCATATTTGTAAATAGCTGTAAATACTTTGTGTTACCGTTTTGTGATTTAGCCAGTGGGTAGTAGGGGGTGGGTGCCCTTTTCTGTTGGGTTTTTTCTCCTGTTTTTGGATAGTTAGGGAGTCAGGGAAGACTATTTTTTATTTTCTCATTTTCTTTGGTTAGGTAATTTATTCCCTGTCTCCTAAGCAAGCTTGTTCTGTTTGTTATTTTGGCCTTGCCCACCCCTGAAGTTTGTGTTTAATAAAACAACCCTGGCTTTATTTACGGTGTGTGTGTTCTGGACTGGACAAGAAAAGGAGGTGTCCACACATTCCATTTTATGTTACACCTTACCCTAGACAGGGTCGTAACAGTACAGCAGCAGCACCCCAGCTGGGATTGAACCAGCAACCTTTTGATTATAAGTCCTGCTCCATAGCCACTATAATACGCTGATTTTTACAAGTTCACGCTGCAAGTAAATACCATTTAGTATTTGATGTTAATAACTGTTCTATTAATGTTGATTTGTAAGTGATTTGTAACATCACAAGTACAGACTGCAGAGTTTGAATGTGGGTATACGGGGTAGTGTTTGTTAATTAAGGTGGGTCCAATTGGCCCGGTGCATTCCCAGGTAGCAGGTGGTTTCACCTGAGTTGTTCTTGCTGATTTTTGTACAGCTTGCCAGCCTGCTGGGGGAATGGCAGCCAGTCCAGAGTTTCAGCAGGATGGCTGTGTTCCTTACTGTGCCCGTGGAGGTCTTCACCATCACTGCTTCGATCTGGCAGGTGGTGCTCACTGTAAGCCTTTATGTATTATTACTGTCTCGTGGTCTTTCCCTTGTATTTTCCCACAAAGTATCTGGCTTAGCTACTCCGCACACCATTCCCTTGCATGTATTTAAACGGTATGTATTGATAATGTGTTTTCCTCTGCTGTCTTTGTCTTTTTTGGGTTAAAAGCAAAAAATACCTGTGTAAGTTTTGCTAGTTTTATTCCTTCATTAATGTCTTAGTTATCACTTTGTGGTGAAATTCATCTTGAAGAAGTTTGGTTTTATTTCCATTTTAATTGAATTTTTTTTAGCCAAAGAAAAGGAGAAAGTCAGATGGCTTTCCAATGAGAAGAACTCTGCGGTTCTGAAATTGGCAGCCCTGAAAGAACAGGTACATTTGGGAAGCACTTTTCCTGTATGTGTATGACTTGGGAACACCTTCAAATAATGTTTTCTGTGCTTTGTCTGTTTTAGAATAAGAGACTGGAGATGGATCTTGAGGCTACTGACACACTGGCGTCGTGTAAACAGATTTATTATGAGGAGCTGAATGTGAGGACCTGAAATGGTTCATTTTATTAACATTGTTAATGCCGCCTATCATATTGATAAATATGGCGCATTTCAGTTGATTTTTACATGGAATCTGTCATTTTAAAAAATGGAATTGCCCTCTGTACAATTAACATTTTCACCATTTCACCATTTCATACTTCAAAAAAGGAACAATTCAACAATCTTGAGAAAAGAAAAAATGGTGCTATGGTGGAGGAAATATTTGGCATAAAGAAGACCATCAAAGACCGTTAAAGCCATTGAAGATGAACGCAGAGCCGTAGAAATCCATCTGGGAAAAGTGTCTAAACTAAACCAGGAAAGGGAAGATGTGCTACAGGAGTAAGTATCACACAAGATATGATCTGACTGTATGTATGTATATTTATTTTCATATTCATAAAGATCTAGAAACAACAAAAGTGCATACAGAGACCCATAAGTGACTGAAAGTAAATGTAAAGCCAGAAAAAATGACATAGACTGCTTTTTGATATTGTAATTTCTTAAACTGGTGAAATCCTTTGATGGAAGTTGGATGCATAATGTCTTGTGTCTACACAAAAAAAAAAACAATACAGAATACAGAAACTTTGGGGTGAAAGTAATGAGTTGTGCAGTGGAATTTTGAAGCCTGTATTCTCTATGTTGTAGGGAGCTGGCTGAGGAGAGATTTGACCGGCGAGAAGAGGGAGGCTAAAATGGCCAGTGAACTCGAGGACTGTCGGACAAAAGTCAAGAACTACCAGGAGCTAAATGAGAAAAACCGAGCACTCCTACAAGGCCAAGGTGAAGAACTCCACCTGATTCTATTACTGTACTCTCCCCTAATGCAATTTTATTTTGCATGAATGTAGATCTTGGGAACACATTTCATCATCATATACCCTGTGTTGGTCTGCTTTAGATCAAGGGTCTGGAAACAACAAAACAGGAAGCTGACACACTGCTGCTGGCCATGCAGTCTGAAAAGGAGGAGCTGAAAGTGAGAAGCTGAAAATGTCATTTGGTCTATTTATCAATATTGTCAGTGTCAATAATGCCTATCAGTATGAAAGAGTTCAGCTGAGGTAGAGCTGAATTGTGACTTGCATCTAAAACCGTGAACAAAATAACTAACATCTCCTTGGAAAAAATAATATTAATATTCTTTCATATTTCCAAAAGACCATGATCAATGGGCTCAACAGAAGGAATGTGGGTATGGCAGAGGAGCTGTATGGTCTCCACAAATCTATTGAGCGCAAAAGAAAAGAGGATTCCTGGGTCATTTGCTGACCATTGTCTGCTGTGTTACCTGTCGGTCTGTATCATACACAGGGCTCAGGTCATGCCTCAGATTCAGTCTTATTCCTTAGCATCACAAACAATGCAGCAGTAAATTAAAATGTTATCCAGGAATGTGTATACAGAATAGTTTTTGTTTATTTAAATGGGTTGGAAAATATTGAATTTACAAAATTAATACAGTAACATGTTAACCTGCAGTAGCATATGAACAGTAGTGTAAAGTAAAAAACAAACTGTTCGCAGCAGGAACGTGTGAAGCGAACAAGTGATGTGTTGTATACAGTGATGTATACAGTTTAATGAAAGAAAGTCCAGTGTTTTGAGGTTACATTTAATCGCTGTCAGTCTCTTATTTCAACTTACCCAGAATGCAGCTGCATGACTTGTCTACAATCTCCCTAAATGTTGCCAAGTTACTCCCCTCCTCACCTCACTTCACTGCTCACATCAAGTTGAAAGCCTTGTTGCTGGTATGCAGGGCAGTGAATGGGACAGCCCCCTCATGCCTAAGATCAGTCTCCATACACTATGTTCTATCAACATTACTGCGCTCTGCATCTACTGTGCAACCGACTGTCCCGTCCCGACAGGGTTGTTCCTCTCAGACACAATCCCTGTCTGTACTGATACCTCAGCGGTGGAATGAGCTCCCCACAGAGGTTAGGACAGCAGAATGCCTGGCCATCTTCCTTTGCAGACTGAAGACCCACCTCTTCAGACTGCATCTCAGTTCCACCTCAATCCCCACCCCGTAACACCTGCTACCTCTAGTATTATTATGGATTCTGTGTTCTAGTGAGTGATGTATGGTAGTATATTTGGCTTCCGCTGCCTTGTCAGTTTGCATAAGTTAACTTGTGGTAGGGCTTGAATGATGCTATGCTCACACTCGCTGGTCTGTGAGTGTTGTTAGCCTGGACTGACACTATTACTCCTTTAAATTGAATGGATATATTTATTTTTTTATCTATATATTCTATCGCGCTGGAATATGCTCTGGATAAGAGCATCTGCTAAGTGCATGTAACGTAATGTAATGTAATGGATTGATGATATTCTGTGAAAACCTGCCCATAGGAAAACTACTTTCAGCATTGACAAGAACTGGTAAAAAGCAGAGAAGTATTGTTAAGCCCTCCATGTTAGATCAGGTGAAGTCTTATTGCTTTTGATAGGTGATTGAAGGGCAGGTGCATAGCCTTTGTGCACTGAGAGCCTGTAATATCCATTCAGTCACTGAGGCTCTGATTTTGGTTCCTATAAGAATGGCCTGAAGAGAGCCTTATGACAATGATTCCAGATGCAGGGGACAGCTTGACCCATGAGTTTAGGGCGTACTCGTGTGTGTGCGTGCATGCGTGCGTGTGTGTGTGTGTGTGCGCATGTGTGTGCGCGCGTGTGTGTGTGTGGTCTGCCTCACACTCCTGTTAAAATGCAGCACCGACAGAGGTAATTAATTAAAGTTCAGACCATAAAAGTTAAATGGGTCATCAACACACGCTGCTGCAGCAGGCAACCCTTTAGCTCTAGTTCCTGTCTTTAACAGGGAGAAATGAACGCAGGGAATTATAGTTTTTTACAGTCATTTTCACATCTGTCTCAATACCATGTCCACTTTTTCAAAACACTTAACACATTCACCATATCAGTAGACTATGTGAACTAAGCTGTGTATACCTTTGCATTGCTTTGATACAAAATGCATTCAATCACCACTTCTTCTGAAATTCATGAATACCTCTCTCAGTCAATGTTCACCACCAGCAAAATTCTGTACAACTACAGCAAATATTGCAGACATTTAGATACTCTGTTCAAAACAGTTAACTTTTAGTTCAAAACCTAACAAAATTTAGATCACTGTAGATGGAAATATGCTGCATTTTGACAGACAAATGAAACTATATGCTTGAAATAGGACAGATTGTTTGCAGCCTTGTTACCATCTATACAAAAGTGGTCATATTTGCATTTAAATGTGCATGTATATAGGCAAAATATAGATGTAGTTGTCACTAAAGAGATTTTTCCACTATTACTGCTGTATATGTAAATCATGGGCTATCAGTGAGAGAAGGTGACCCAAGAATGCAACTACAGTAAATTTACAACACTCAATAGTGGTATCTACAGTATTGTGACAGGCAAAACAACAGATCAAAAAGTTTGTTCTTGGTGTCATGATAGCTGCTTGGCTTCAAATATTTATGGGGCGTGGGGGATTGTAGGGGCGGATAAGATATGCTAAAGATTTTTTTCTAAAGGTTCAAGGCAAGGGAGAATGTTGCAGTAAATGTGAAATTCATAAAAATTTGACCCAAAATACAGAGGACACCATGGATCAGCATTAGGGCAACAGCAGACTTCTAGTGGTAGTATCATGTGTTGTTGTTTCACTTACTGTACTAGAAATGAAAAGCATCTGCAGACTTTTTGTTGT
>CM032881.1:2895456-2965456 GCA_019176425.1 Megalops atlanticus | reverse complement strand
ATCCTTGATAATTTTTTGCATTTTTGGTTTTCTTAAGGACAGTGCAGATGTTTAACCTTGAAAATCTATGAGGACTTTGGTCCATTGGTCAGGTGTATCCACATTGATTGTGCAGTGGTCTTTTGTTCGTACAGACTATGTGCACTTCAGTGATTCTACAGGACCATGAATCTTGGCTGATTACCTCACCCAGTCAGATTTTTTCTAATGCCATTACCTGCACTGAAACAGAAACACTGCCATTCACATCCATTCTGAACTGAGACATGCACACTTTGAAGAAATAATGTGGCATTGAAAATTATAAAGGTGGAGTAGATTGCAAGCTGTTGGATTTGCCGTGTTGAATCCTTTCTGAGCTGAATACTGAATGCTCACTTGACATTCTGCAGTTGTCAGAGAGTGCTGGCCATGTCATTGGAATTCAAAGAACGTCCATTCATTGGGAGACAGAGGCCCATCAGCACTTGTCTGAATATTTCATGGTTTGGGCCCAGAAGTCCATCTGCTGGTGAGCACCTTTTGTCATGGCTCACTGGGTTGTCAATCATCATCCCTCTATGACCCAGCAGACCTGAATTCAAATGGGCGCTCTCCACACTGCCACCTGCTGGCCAACTAGCAAGCTGCTAAAACGACCTCTGTCTCGTTCGGAATAATTGTATTTAAAATGTCACGTCAAACTGGCAGACACTTCAAGAAATGTTTGCTCACATTAATATGCCGGACCCTTACCAATGTGTCATTTTCTGCCTTTTTTATGAAGCTTGAAAACAGAAAACATGGGTTCTGACGGTGACAGTTGAAGAAAAGACATGAATGAGTTGATACGCATGATGCAAAGGTCCTTTTTTACCTAATGTACTTGGCCGCACTTCAAGGAAGGTTTTTCGTTTCCCTGCAAGACGTGCACGTGCTCTCTGCTGCATTATTCAACGGGAAGTATAAAGTACAAAGCCAGGGATGTTCAGTTCTGTTGTTTGAGTTATTTCTACTACGATATTAAATTAGTCATTTAAGCGTGGATTATCATCGTAATATACAGACACATTTGAGAATGTAACTACTACATCTATAGTAAACACATATTTCCAAAGGTAGGTGTCGTGTCAGAAACATGTGACTAGCTCTCAGTCAGAATCATCTAACTTGAAAACACTGTGGTAGACGCATTAGATATGATACCCTCCTTTTGTCTTTGCTTCACCCAGACTTTGAAGATTTGTATTTCACTGAACAGCCGTACGTGTCACTTCTTTTTTATCTTTTATTTTTTTTCCCCCGGCGGTGGGGGCCGGGGGGTGGCGGTGACCTCCACAGCGCTGCCTCTAGATGCAAGACCCTTGCACCTCTTTAATCTGTAACCATGTTTAAAGATACCAAAGGGGATTAAAAACATCCTTTCATATTTGCACACAAGACAGACATTTTTAGTACGAGAACTAATCCACATCTTTAATCCCTACCGGCACTCCCGGCCTTGGAGAAGGCTCGGATCTGTGAAGCCGTCTCTGGGTCCTCCGGCTCGGAGGATCCCTTAAGAACACTTTAATTGTAGCTGAAGATTAAAGTATAAAATATCTGCCCCTTTTTTCATGGCTCGTCTTTCTTGGGATTTAATGATTTTTGGGTCAGTGATGAAAGGCGTGACTTGTAGTACGTTTGCTTCATTAAGATTCTGTTTATTTTTCTTTCCATCTTATCTAACTCAGAATTGATTATAGTTTCTGCTTCACCATTTAACTGCTACGACCCCTTGAGATTTGGCTTTGCCTTTGTGTTTCGTGAGTATTTACTGCAAGTGACTTCCGCTTCTAAAGGCGGATTTTGAGTGAAAAATAGAACTTTAAGGTGTTTGTTTTCATTCAAATGTTTTCTCTGACATACTTTTGGTGTCGATACACAGTAATGTCAAAACGAGAAACTTCCAACTGTGCACAGATGTCAGTGCAGATACTCTATCGTTTCTCGGTTGAATGAGGTTTGTGTGTGGAAACATGACCGTTTAATAAAGTGTGTTTTTTTATTGAAGAACAGCTTGTGCCCGCTCACCCAACTCCACCGAACAACCACCAACCTGACCAAAAACCCAATCAATGATTTAGGATTCTGCCAAGGTAAACACGGCTGGAACATGCTCATCCCCCTCGAATGACGTTTGACACAACGATTTACATTTACATTTCCATTTATTCATTTGGCAGACGCTTTTATCCAGAGCGACTCACAAGTGAGGTACAATACAACACAAGCGAAAAACCATGCAGAGTCAACAATATTAGAAGTACTGCACGACAAAGTTCCAAAGGTTGGCCAGGCGAGGTACCAACTAGCAGGTAAAGCTAATGAGTGTGTTAAGCCATTACAATCAAACCTTTACGTTTAAACCATTACAACCAATCCATTACACCAAATCAATACGTTATTACAGCCAAACTTACAAATTTACTAAGTCCAGACTCCTTCAAGTTGTGGCAAGGGGAGTTTAACACAAACAAACCACCAAAGAACCAAACAAACAAATAAATAAAAGGACATTTGTTGTCCCCTTTCGATAACCAAAACCAAAGTTAAATTCCCATGTACTTCCGTCAGACAGTGGCAGTCAGACAACTTCTGACGTTACTTTAGGAAAAGCTCGTAGCGTGCTGTGGGTTAATATGACGGACCATGGGGTCGAGGAGCAGCAGATGAATAGCCTGTCCGTTCGTGTTATTGTTAAAGTGGCGGAACATTTTTGCTGTGCTTTTGCATAATCTAATACTCGGACCCTGTCAAATCGGGCGGACGCTTGAACGCCAGTGATTAACGACCCATCGACTTCTCGCTGTTTTATCAGCGCTTCAAAACTGACACACCGATGAGGCCACTGTGAGGATTTCTGTCTTCAGCATTTTTTTTCATACACGGCCGAATGGAGACTGTGTAAATCAACATTAACAGCGTGCTTTACAATGCACTGTGGTGTTAGCATACTGTACATGTATATTGTTGGCCTTTTCCATGGCCTCGCATTGATATACCTATCCCAGCTATAACCATGAGAGCAATAGACTTGCTTCATAGGAATTGTGGATAATTGGATTTCTAAATCATTTCAAAGCTGTGCTTCCTCAGAAAAAGATATGGCAAGCAGATAATCATGTGTTCTCATTTCAATTGGCAAAGATGCCAGAGTGCTGGATTTTAAGATGAAAGATCCATCTAGAGATCACGTATTTTTAAAGGCCACCTAGACATGCTCTGTGACGGATAATGGCGAGTGAAATTTCAGCGTAACTGCAGCTTGAAACAAAATTGACATTTTCAGGATAATGTCAGTACGTACTTGAAAAGAAGCCGTGGGAATAGTTTTTAGTCGGACAGAACAAGTCAGTGGGCTTCGCAATGCTGATTCATAACTGTCTGAAACATACAAGCAGTCCCTTTCCCTGAGTTATATTTCCGCACAGACTTGCCTTATATGATTCTTCTTAAAGCTATTCAACAGCGAACACTTTCTGAATGCCACAGTATCTGTCTCAGGGAAGACTGTTTCACGGAGACGCTTCACAGATTTACTGCAGGCTTAATGTTTTTTTTTTCCGTCCGAGGCAGTTTTGATTTTTATAGGTGTCAACCAGGGTAAAAAATGAGTGACAGTATACTGATGCGAAGAAGTGACAAAATGTCTCTGTAAATGTTTACGATCCAGGGACCTCCTTCTCTAATTTAACCGCGCAGCCGTAAATCAAGAATCCGCAGAGCCTGCACAGCTCATCTCCGCTCGCTCAGCCGCGCGGTAAATAAAACAGGCGCGCGCTGCACGCGCAAAGCTGAGCGCTCGCGATTTCGCTGCTACGGGCAGCAGTGAGGTGTAGTGGTAAGGATGAGCAGGAATTGTAACCAAAAGGTAGCTGTTTCAACTCCCCAATGGGACACTGACGTATTTAACCGACAGTTATCTTAGTAAATATCCAGGTGTATAAACAGATTCTCCTTTTTGGGAGAATACTGATGCATAGCACAAGGGATTCCTCTTGGCTGGCTTTTGGATGTAGCATTCAGGCAGAAGGAAAGAGTGAAGGCTGCCACCTCCCTCTAATGGATGGAAAACTATGGGGTGGAGGGAAAACTCACTGGAAGTGAGGTCAGAGATGTTGAAGATGGTAATGAGATGAGGTAGGCCAACGCATTCAGCGGTTTTTGGGCATACGACAGATCGAATGCACTGGGCGGTCCAAAGAACCATGCGATGAAATACTCCTAAATTCAAATCTAATTTCACATATTAATAATTTATTTACATAAATACAGAAACTGATCATGTTGTCTGATTGCCCGATTATATCTTCCAGTCTGTAACTGCTGTGTACAGTTCTGGGCTGAACAGGGAGATGTGATGTTCACAAAGATATAAAACACACAACTCCCTGGTGTGTGAGCCTCTAGACAAGGAATCGTGGGGCAAGTGTGGTGCACAAAATGTGTTGTTCTTACAAAATAATAAAAAAAAACGCTAAAATAATAATGTAAGACCCAGATCTTCCAGTGTGCTGGCAGCACAGTGATTCCGTGATGCCCCAGTTCAGATACTTCTGTCTATAAAAATACTGAATCTTTGGACCAAGCCTTGCTTGAGTGACAGCTACTAATTATTTTTCATGATAGATGCCCACTTCCACCCGTTCCCCTGTGGCTATCAGACACAGACACAGACACAGACAGACAGACAGACACACACACACACACACACACACAGCACTGAGGATATGTCCTCTAGCAGGAATTAAAGAACAACACATGCACTCTGCCATCCTACGGTAACCAAGTGTGTCAGAGAGCGTTTGATAAAATGGAAGGCTTTGAAGTTGAAGTGTAGTGCGCCAAAAATGTGTCTCGTCTCCGCCCCCCCTCCCTTTTTAACCTCACAGTCATGTTTCCATGGAAATGTTACTCAATTGAGCTAAAACGTATGCGTAATTTTGCTCTAAGAAGCTCTAAGAAACCAACCCTCAAAATTAAAATACATAAAATTAACATAACATGCTAGCGTAATTAATTAATTGGGAAAAAAAAAAAACCACTCAACATTAACACAGCTAGGGACGGTAAGCCTAAATAAAGTACACAAAGCCCAAAAATTGTTTTAAGAGAAGCAGAGAGGAAAATAAGATTAAAGTTGAGCAAACCACCTGTACTCGAACTGGAATGGCTATGTTACAACTGACGGGTGGACGTGACGGTGCCACTCATTTAGGAGTGACCAGAGAATTGATCAACACTAGTCATGCTATCCCGTAAGCTGAACCGGTATAGTCTAGACAGTGTTAAGTAAAATCTGGCCAATGCCAGATAAAATGTATTATAGGCTATAACATATATGTTTGTTTGTTTGTTTGTTTCATTTGTTGAAGGGCACACTTAATAGTTAACAGAAACAGCACTATTCATAAAAACTAAATAATAAAGTCAAGTCCTTTGTCGCTGAACCCTTCTCCTTTACCTGTTAATGTTATCCATATTTAGACCACAGGCTTATAGCGCTTGCTGTACCTTTAAGGTTTTAATAGCCAGACTTACTCCTTATTGCTTGGCGAAAATCCCAGTGAAGCTTTCTCTTGTAGTTGCATTGAAAGTTTGAGTGGACCAGGGGTATAAATGAAACGGTGTAGCTCCCCCGGGGACACAGCCAGAGGAAAGCAAAAGAGAGAGACACTCAGGAGAGGGTAGTGACGGAGGCGGACCCCAACCTGGGAATTGTTTCCTTGGAACTGATTGCGTTTTCATCCATACGAACACACGGCACAAGTAAGAAGAAAACCAACAAAGGAAATCCAAACACACACTCAATGGAGTGGGCTGAAATCATATTGAAGAACAACTATCGAAGCACATCGAGTACAATGACTTGCTACCGACAACTGCCTGAAAGTCCGAGAAGGGAATGGAATATATATCGCTACCATGTAGCTAGCTGTTGATTTTTTTTTTAAGATTAATCATTGGAAAACAATCGAGTCATGTCGTTTGAATTACGATCATTGATGTTCGGAATTGTGATATTACTTGTAATATTTTTAATTATTGCTGACATTTCTGAAGTCGAAGAAGAAATTGGGTATGTATGGCTGTGGGCTTATTCTCAGTCGTCTCGTATTCTTGCAAACACTACCTAGCTAGCTATTCTCCGCATGTCGCGTGGACACAGCAGTTGTTAGCCTAGCCTTCCCCTCCACAGACAGTATAGCTTGGTGTCTGTCTAAATGGAAATGGCTCTTTGTGTCGTAATGTTGTGATGTAGCCTACTGCTACCATAGCACCATACCCAGACTGTTTTGGTCGGCAAGTTCAGAAGTTCACTTAACGGAAAGGTAGGTACCCTAAGAGAAGAGCAATGGGAAGTGTCTGGTTCCCTTAAACCTTTGTTGCGATAACGATACATTGAACCGATAGTAGCCTCCTTATGGTAGTTACCTAAGCGACTTGCTTCGGAACAAACTTGCTCAGTATTGTTTCTGTAGCCTGTTCACAAAGGTTCGTGCCGTTTAGGATGTTAAATGACCTTATTAAGGTAAATTTCTAGCTTAGTTTGTGATATTTCCATACCGTAGCTGAGGCGCCGCTGTAAACTAACATTTTCAGAAAGACACGCCTCCATTACAATGCAAGCACAGCAATGTAGATCTTAATAGCCCTGTGGTGAATGTAGCAATCGCGAATCTTTGGAGAGTTTGGTTCACCAAAGCACAGTTTGCGTCCTTCTTACGGGGTAGCATTGATCTTAGACGTGCGTGTAAACCAGAGCTTAAATACTCGAGGAAACTGCATGCAAATCACTTTTAGAGGGAATATAAACTTAATTGACACAAATAAAAAAGTATGAAATTGTGTGTTTGGGACTGTGTGGAGTATGGAAGTGAGTTTGGAGATTGGTCGTGATGCCTCTGGCTCATGGCTTATATTCCGTATTCTCCGAATATACCTTCTGGACGGTCCATCATATTTCAGTGCAGCTTGCTCTCGCGGGCGCGATAAGCGTCGTCAGAATGGGTGCGTCTCGCGGGGCAACGTTCTAGCCGTCTGTCCAGCAGGAGGTATCATACAATAAGCTAGCACAACGCTGTTTAGTTCCAAGATCACTGAATTAACATAGAAGAACGGTTATTTCTGTAAAGAGGCAGCTAAATGTGTTAGGGCAAAGAAGATTAGAAAATATCGTTTTTAGGTCATTTAAATACACATTGCCATACACCACACGTTTATTGAGATGCGAGATGCAAAATAAGGACAGGTTCCAGAAATTAGTTGGAGCTCCACTGTCAGTGGAGCGGTGATCTGTTCCAGTTGCTTTTGTTTATGAAAGATTTTTAAAAATGGAAACCAGTCCAAGAACAGGAAGTCGATTAATCTCTCAACAACAACCACACAAAACTGATGCCAAAATTAGGCTCAACACACCACATTCCGGGAGCTAGGAGTCAACCACCAGGGCACTCAGCACCCGTTCCCCAGAATCAAAGCGTGTCCTGTTCGCTGGCCGCCTCTGCTTTCGCAACAGAGAGGTGTTTGTTCATTAGGTGTGCGGGGCACGGGGTTGAGGTTTGATTTATTGCTTGGAAACTGCCCCGAGACAACAAGGAATTCTCATTTCTTCAGATACTTCTGAGCTCTGTGGCTGAAATCCTCAGTGCTCCCCGAGTCTGATAGACCTGCTGTCTCAAGGACGGGCTACTCACGCGTAGCCTGTGGCGCGTTTCCATCGGCAACGTTCAGCCACGGTTGAGCGGTGGCCTTGCTCAAAAAGCAGCAGAGGAGGGGATGAAGGGTGGTCGCTTTCGCGACATTTTGGTACTCCATGTGACCAGTTTGAGGCGACAGGAGGAGGTGTGTTTGTGGAAGTGATGAAGGAGGAGGTGGCCTGGCTCAAAGGCGGCTGAATCAATGACGCGAGTCTCCCGCGAGTGGAGCAAATCTTTACAGTAAACATGGAAGGCGTCCAGCCAGGCAGAGGCCTCCTTCTCCTGCCTGCAAGAGGGAGGGAAAAGCTTTCATTTCTGTTCTCGTCACGCTGAGCTCTTTCATGCATGGTTAATTGCCAGCTACAAGTGAATAAAAACAGCAAAACGAGGAAAGATTACTAACAATTATCAGACACAGAATACATGTTGCAGGAGGATCTCAGGAGGGGAACAAAACCTATAAAGTTGGATCTTTGTTTTGCCCACCTAGCTTCCTAGCCACTCGCTAGCAGTTGCACTGGGGGTTATGTGTAGTTTTCAACCCTAAACGAGCCAAATGGGAAACGAGAACTGAAATCTGGCATCTTTTCCTTACTAACTGCACTTCAAGCTGATGGAAGGAAATTTAGTTTATCTTTTAGATGGTTCCCTATTTGCTGAGGTGATCAAACCAGCTCAATGTGGCTGATGGAAACAAGCCACTACAGTGTCGAACACTGGCCAAGCCCTGTTAATCAGGGAAAAAAAAAACACAGGTTTAACGCCATCAGGGGAGTAAAAGAGGCATCCTCTGCTTCGGCTTAATGTGTCTCAAATGCCTCTTTTTAATTAATTGCTGCATACATATTGTAATGGAATGCATATTTATCACAGACTTGACAGTGCTGGGAATAGAGCCTGTTTATGGACTGTGTCACTGATGTTTCTTACCCAGGTAATGACTTTTTTGCTTGATGTAAGACTACTCTCTTCAGTTTTTTTTTTCTCTTGCAAGGAACAGAAGAGGCCGTCTGTGGAGAGGGGCCTGTGTTCCCTACATTGATCTTTTCCATTTATCTCCGCTCCGCGTATGGTTCTGCTTTCGAAAGGTTCTGAATCGCATGTGGCGTTTTCCATTACTAGGTACAACCCTGCTCTATCGTGGGGCTCTCTGTACGAAACGAGGGGTACACACGTGATTGTGATACACAGAGCTCAATCGGGTCACTCTGTCGATGAATTAGGCCTACACTCCCAGGTTCTTTTATTATTTTTTTAGCATGCTTATTATCTCACAGTGTTTTGCCTTGCTGTGACCTTAGCTTACAAATTTCATTTGTAAATGTCAAGTGTGAAGTTTTTTGTGATTTTGTGTTTTTTCTGCGCATCAGATCTGAATGTTGTTTTCAAATGGCTGATGGTACACAGCTTGTTCTTGGTGAATGCATTTAAATAGCACAGAGATTTCACAGCCTTTTCGTGCAATTCTGTGACAGCGTGCGGATATGTTTGTGTTCTGTTCCTGCTGTTTCTGAATAGATTTCTGGAATAAAACCAGTGAAAATTTTCAGTATGATTGACCAGTGTATTAGATGCTCAGATATGCTTGCCCTGTGCAGTCTCATAAATAAGGATGATAAAACAGTACCAGTACACACACACACACACACACACACACACACTCTCACATGCACATGCACATGCACACGCACACGCGCATGGGCACATGCACACACGCACACACAGTACCATGATAAAACATGTCCAAGCATTTAAGAGCAAACTGACCAAGCCTCAAAATGAAGAATTATGTAGAATTGTGGTCATATCCTACAGGTTTAAAGACAGAACAGTTTTTGAATATTTGGAATACTTTAGATTGCAGTGGTATATCAGCCTTTTGTCTCTTACTTGTGCTGTGATGAGCCTGTATCGGTGTAGGAACTGACTTAAGACTGACTTAAGTGTAAGAACTGACTTATCTGTACTGTTCACTGAAAGGCTGTCCTTTTATGCACTGTGAGCCAACTACTCATTTACGAGCTCATTTAAGTTTTTTGAAGCCCATAACAGCTGTCGTTCTTCATGTTTTATTGAAATTATGTCCGCTCAGGATTACGATGAGGATTTCTTTTTCTTCTCTTGCTTCAGGAATCGGGGAGGCGTGAGGAAACGTTACCCACAGAGCTTCACTCCCAAATCCAGCAGGTGCGTTTGATGTTCCTCTCTTCCTTGTGTAGGTGACGTGTTTTTACCCACAGTCCACAGGGCCAGTCAACAGCGGTGCTGTTGGGCCGTTTTGAAGCGGCTTGCCGCTCAGGACCGGGGTGGGTGGCTGCGTTTGTTCAATGGAGAGTGATTATTGTTCTCAGGCCGTTCAAGAGTCTGGCTGGAACAGAAGCAGAGAGACATCAGAGGCTCCCCAGGACCGGGGCTGAGATGCCTCGGAGTTTATATTTAGAAACGCGGAGAATATTACCCAGCTCACAGCATGTTGGCAGAAATTCTCAGGGTTCTCATTAAGTTCTTATTCACTTTTTACCTGAGGCATGATAAAAACTCATTAAATCGGCGGTTGCCATAGAAACGTGCCCACTCTCTGTGGGTGTGGAACACAGGTATGGATTACCAAACGATGCTTGGCTAATGAAACAATTAATTCTTCAATTAGGAACATTGTCAAAATCAAAAGAATGTGAGAGATACTAGTCGGAAGTGAAAATTGCATTGTTTCCTTTTCAGCAGAGGGCTTTACCCCAGGTGCTTGTCACAATGGAACCCGCTGGACCCCTGTTGTCATGCGTCTTATATTTGAGGCTGATGTGCAGCAATGACAGTGACACTGAGCGCCACCGGTCATGTCCTTGAAAACCTTGCCTTGCTTGTTTGGGAACAACACTCAGTGTGAGGGTCTGAGTAGAATCTTTGTCCAAATTTCATTGCACCGTTGGCTGCCCAGTTGCTTCCCCAGAGAGCTGCACGGTGTTGCCGGGAGAGCAGCATCCTCGTTTGGCAGAGGCGTGTGACGGAGAGATTTGTTCTGTTCTTCTGCATTTAGGGATGTTGGTACGGCGGTGGGCCCGACTCCGAGAGCCGAATCAGGGTGTGGCGTGCTCTCTCCTCCCAGGAACAGCTCAGGACAGCTCTCCACTGAGTGGAGCTTTAACAGGACCCTCTCCAACTCCATCAGGTAATCACATGCCGTACTTCGGTTACGCACCCTGGTCACATCCTCTGTCCTTCGTGTCCTGTAGCGAAGGGCGATAGCAGTCACACGCCGTCACATGTCCCCTATGTGGTGGAATGAGAATCTTGTTGCAATCAGAACAGCTTAATCGCTTGCCACATTCCATAACAGACGGAAGACCCACCTCCTCAAACTTCATTTCCCTGTATTAATGCCGCGGTTAAGGAGCATAGTGGTAAAGGAGTAGGATTCGTACCCAAAAGGTTTCCGGTTCGATTCCCCACAGGGGCACTGCTGCTGTACCCTTGGGCAAGGTACTTACCCCACAATTGCCGTGTAAATATCCAGCTGTATAAACGGATAAAATTGTAAAAGCCTGTAATTGATGTAAGTCGCTCTGGGTAAAAGCATCTGCTAAATGCCAGTAATGTAATATAATGTAATGTAATGTTATGTAATGCACTGTGTTCCCTGTCCCAGGAAGAACATACTGAAGTTCCTGGACGCAGAGAGGGACATCTCCATCCTGAAGGGGGCGCTGAAGCCAGGCGATGTGGTCCACTACGTCTTCGACCGCCAGAGCACCACGAACGTGTCGGAGAGCCTGTACCGGCTGCTGCCGGCCGTCTCCCCGATGAAGGGCCAGCACCACCAGCAGTGCGCCATCGTGGGGAACTCCGGCACCCTGCTCAACAGCAGCTGCGGCCGAGAGATCGACGCACACGACTTCGTCATCAGGTGCGGCCGGGTCGCGCCGCGTAGCTGTTAGCGTGTACCCGTCTGACAGACGCCCTCGTCCAGAGAGACTGACAGGGTGTTCGTGGCAGGAGTGCCGTGAAAATGACCAGAACAAGGGCAGGGGTTCAGCGTCGCGCCTGTCAGCCGCACGACGTAACACGTCAATCATTTAGTGTCAAGCTGAAAATCAGCGTGAAGGTGTTGCATGCTAACATTCCACACTGTGTCTCAGCCCTGTTTCCGTTGACTCATTGGAAACCCGTATAAAAAGAATTTACATTATTGTCATTTAGCAGATGCTCTACTCTGGAGCAACTTCCATAGGTCACAGTTGTCACCATTATACAGCACAAGCAGCTGTGGGTTAAGTATCTTGCCCAAGGGTACAGCAGCAGTGCCCCAGCAGGAAATCAAACCAGCAACCTTTTGGTTATGAGCCCTGCTCCTTGCCATTACACTCTACTGCCAAAATATATATTGATATATTAAGTAACATGTTGTTTGGCATTGTAACAAAAAGGTTGCTGGTTTGATACCTCACTGGGGCACTGCTGTTACGCCCTTGGGTAAGGTACTTAACCCACAGTTGCCTCAGTAAATTCCCAGCTGTATGAATGGATAAAATTGTAACCTATGTAAGTCCCTCTGGCTAAGATCATCTGTTTAATGACAATAATGTAATATAATGTACCAAAACAGAAATAATTTACAAATTTTAAAATGTACTGATTGAGTTGAAAACATATTTGCTAAAATGTTTTCTCAATATTATTATTATTTTTTGGATGGGTAATGTAGTCTTTACCTGATTTCAGTTCAGTGAAATAGCCGTTAACTCCGACAGGTCTCTGAGGGCTTGCGAGCTTTAGAACGAACTGCGAGCGCTTGCAGCAATTAAGTACTCGCTGTACAAATTCGACTTTTAAAAGGCTTCATTGGGCTTTCGGAAATGTAATGAGCCGAGTGCTGCAGCAGGGCCACTGAGGTGGGAGTTCTCAGCCTGGATCTGTAACAGGTCATTAGAGAGCCTGGTGGAGTTGTGGTTCCTCCAGCGTTCTGACAGGTAACAGTGAAGAAGGAAATCAGCCAATGGAGTGGACTAACAATTCGTCCAGGGATGGTGCCACCACTTAAGGACTCATTGGGACCCAGGCAGAATCTTATGGACAAATAGGCAGCAGTGTGTTGGTGGTGGTAAGACACAGGGCTCGTAACTGAAAGGTTGCAGGTTCGATTCCCTGCTGGGGCATTGCTGCTGTACCCTTGGGCAAGGTACTTAAGCCAGAATTGCCTCAGTAAGTCTTCATACCCTGGAGAAATGAATAATATTGCAACAGCTGCAGGGTTTTTTTTTTGAACACCTGACAGTGGTTTTTAATAGGCAAACAAGAGAAAAAATTACTTGAGAGCACTGTTATTAAGCCTGGGGCTTCTATTAGAAGGCTGCAATTATGGTTTTGGAAGGAATAGCTATACATTTCAGGTGTTGAGGATTAATACATTAAGGTAATTTTTTTCTTTTTCTGCAATTCCTTGTAGTCTTTTAGTCCTTGTTTTCTAAGTTGTATGTACGTTCCACATTTGATCGGCTTCAGGGCCTGGGGAGCATTAATGCAGGCGGGCTTTACAGGTTTTTATCCTCACCCTCTTCAAGGTCAGATGAGAAACTCATCCAATTAGCCACTAATTAATTTAATTAGATAATCAGGAGCTCAGCTGGAGTAAAAAAAGGTACTGTCCGGCCTCCTGGGAGTTGGCTGTCTCAGCTCTAGGTTGTATTGCAGCATGAAACACTTACCCAGATTGCGTGTGTGGTCAAGGTTACCTGAGTGTATGCAGTTGGGGTCAGTTGCATGGTCAGCCCAATGTACGGTTGTGGTTAATTGAGTGTGTTAATTGGGTTAACTGAATGAATGGGTTTGGTGAAGTGTGTAATGTGAAAGTGTGCGGTCAGGGTTAGTGGTGTGTGCTGTGAGCTTTGCTGGGTGAGTGGTCAGGGCTAAATGTCTCAGCTTTGCTGAGCTGTACCTGTGGTCAGGGTTAGCTGAACATGTGGTCAGGGTTCGCTGCGCAAAGTTTGCGGTCAGGGTTAGCTGACCATGTGGTCAGGGTTTGCTGCATAAAGTGTGCGGTCAGGCTTAGCTGCATAAAATGAGCGGTCAGGGTTTGCTTAAAGTGTGCTGCGTCTCTCTCTCTCTCTCTCCCTCCCTCCCTCCCTCCCTCCCTCTCTCTCTCCCTCCCTCTCTCCCTCTCTCTCTCTCTCTCTCTCTCTCTCTCTCTCTCTCTCTCTCTCTCTCCCTCTCTCTCTCTCTCTCTCCCTCCCTCTCTCCCTCCTCTCTCTCCCTCTCTCTCTCTCTCTCTCTCTCAGGTGTAACCTGGCGCCGGTGGAGGAGTTCGCCCGGGACGTGGGCCAGCGCACCAGCCTGGTGACGATGAACCCGTCGGTGGTGCAGCGGGCGTTCCAGGACCTGTCGAGCGAGGCGTGGCGGGAGCGCTTCCTGCGGCGGCTGCGGGGGCTGGACGGCAGTGTTCTCTGGATCCCGGCCTTCATGGCGAAGGGCGGCGAGGAGCGCGTGGAGTGGGCTGTCCGCCTCATCCTGCAGCACGCCCTCAACGTGCGCACCGCCGTGCCCTCCCTGCGCCTGCTGCACGCCGTGCGGGGGTAAGAGGCCCCGCCCCGCTGAGGGCCAATCCCCGGGCGGCGGGGGGTTCGAATCACCAGCCACCACCAACGGGTGATGTGTGGCAGCCATTTTGCGGCAAAAAACTCACCGCAAATGAGCCAGAGAGGGAGAGGGGGATTTTTTTGGCCAATGAAACTTGAGGATGATTAGACAGGCTGTTCAGGAATTTAGGCAGGGCGCAGGGGAACCACCTGTGGTAGCCTCCGATCAAGCCGCCAGACTCTCCTCAGGAAGTGTCCCTCCATCAAAGTGAAAAGAAACGAGCACAATGTTAGCTGTGCTAAATGTCAAATCCCAATGACAGCATAAATCAAGCAAAGGATTCTGGGAAAGGGCTACTGGCGGGTAGTGTCCTGCACCCTCATTAAACGTACACCAGTGAATACACCAGTGAGTCTTGGGTGGGACCACTGTTGTGGCCATTCGCCGTCGTGGGGTACTTTCG
The DNA here is from genome assembly GCA_019176425.1 of Megalops atlanticus. Taxonomy (NCBI): domain Eukaryota; kingdom Metazoa; phylum Chordata; class Actinopteri; order Elopiformes; family Megalopidae; genus Megalops; species Megalops atlanticus. The sequence continues at coordinate 2,950,702 of CM032881.1, read as the reverse complement.
TGGCCTTTGTGCATACGTATGGGTCTCCATTCTAGCCTTTGTGCTCCCAGTGAGTGTAACTGTAAGGCCAGCTGCGTTCCCCTGGGTCCACTCTGCCCCCTGTCTCTGCATGTGTCCCCCTGTAGCCCTGAGCAGCTCACTCCACACCGGGTGGCAATTATAGACCTGCTCAGTCACAGCTGACACGAATAAACATGCACACACACAAACTAGGTCGATCCCTGCACTTGAAAGAGGAAACTTGAGAGAAGTCAACACAGAACGGTTGATTAGAGATTTGTGTCAACAAAGACCATCAAACAGCAGCATTTTCCATATCTCTATGGGGATATTTTGTACCAAGGTACATCTGTCTCTCTGTCAACAGCAACCTTGCGAGAGGTAGTTTTCTAGGATCCAGACAGACCTCTTGAATAGTTGTCAGTTAACAGGTCTTGTGTGGTGTGTTTATGCATCATATGCACACACACAGATGGATGCATCAGATTTTGCCTCTGTATGCAGGCACTTATGTGTGTGCATATGCATAAGTTGTGTGTGGGTGTGTGTGCTTTTGTGCAGACATATCTCTGTAGTTTCTCATGCCTTTGTGAGACTGTGAGTAAATCAGTGTGTGTATCAGCTTGTGGATTTGCGCTTCTGTGTGCGTGTCAGTTCTCGTGACCGTGTACGCTTAATTAGAGCTCGTCGTTTCAGTCTGTCTCTCCCAGGGTGGTGGGGAGATCACACCGCTTTGGTCTGCTGACATACTCCAGTGGAGCAGTGACATGTGTTGCTCTCAAACAGCCATAATGAGGTGTTTAAATGACACACACCTCCAGGTGATCTGACTAGTACCTTCAAGTGTTCACGCTAATGAAAAGCACAGCTCCCTGTGGGGAAAATCCACTCTGTAGCTATATGTTTATCTTTCTGAGATGATTATTCTCCGGAGAATATTACAAACGAATGCATGTAAATGGATGGTCATGTGCAAATACATATATTGCATTGTAAATACATACACATTTATAAGTGTAAAATTCACTCTCCCGAGTTGCTCAACTGGTAAAAGCGCTTGTTGTCAAGGGTAAAAACTACGGCCAAGGGTCAATCCCAGCCATGTCATCAACCGAACATGACCAGGATCCCATAGCGATGGAACAAATTGGTTTGCTCCCTGGGGATATAGGGGAGGGTAGGTTGGCACAGGGACGTTCTGTAGTTTAACAGTGACCCCTGCTGATTGGTCAGGGTAGTGCAGGAACATGGTGTAGTCTCTCGGAGGATGGCGTGTTATCCTTGCCCCCCTCCCTGTTGATAGTGGGGGTCGTAGCTGCAGAGCTTGAACTGTACAATTGGGAATTCCAAATTAGGGAGAGGACTGAGAAAAAATTGAAAAAAAAACATTGGGTAATTGGGCATTCCAAAATTTTAAAAAAAGAAATGTAAAATTCCCACGGGGATTTGTGTGAGATGCCTGCTTTCTTCCCACAGGGTGAGTCTCAGAATGTTTCTCTGTTTGACAGGTACTGGCTGACGAACAAAGTCCTGATCAAGAGGCCGACCACAGGCCTGCTGATGTACACCCTGGCCACGCGGTTCTGCGAGGAGATCCACCTCTACGGGTTCTGGCCGTTCCCGCGCGACCTGCAGGGGAACCCAGTGAAGTACCACTACTACGACACGCTGACGTACGAGTACACCTCCCAGGCGGGGCCCCACGCCATGCCCCTGGAGTTCCGCACCCTGAGGGCACTGCACAGCCAGGGGGCGCTGCGTCTCCAGGCTGGCGCCTGCCAGGCCACCACGTAACCCGGGAGCGCAGCAGAGGATTCTGGGAAAAGGCTGCTGTAGAGGGAGTGGGTGCTCGACAGCCAGTGAAAGATTCTTGGAAAGGGCTGCCAGAGGGAGGTGGGGGCCTGGACAGTCAGCAATGGATTCTGGGAAAATGCTGCTGAGGGGGTCTTAGGTGGGCGTGTCCTGTGCTGTACGGTGTACAGTTACATCAGTGTAAAGCTACAGCTATGCTGTGGCACTAAGACATGTAGTCCAGTGCCATACAGTGGTGTAAAGAGAGAGCACACCTGTGGGCTTGAAGTGGGCGGGGCTGGGCTCTCAGATCCCAGAGACAGGTTGAGGAGGTAAAGCCTCGGGCACGAGGTGTGCGTTTTGTGTCCGGGCCGGAGCGTGCTGTGAGCGTGCCTGCCGCATTCCATCAGACATCAGTTAGCTACGATTTCTCCCCGTGGAGTCACTGGACTCTACCCTGGCACGCTACAGGAGAGATGCTGCACCCGAGGCCGTAGAAGGGTAGGTATCACCACCTCGGGATGTGGCCTCAACCGTGGATCAGACGCATGGTGTCACCACATCAACCGAGGATCAAATAAATGCTCCTCCTTATTCCCTCATCCTCTGATCCGATCCAATGTGTCTTCCCTGTCAGGCTGCCAGTGTCTTTCTCTTTCCACCACTTTCTCGCTGCATCCTATCATTGTAATTCTGCAGGAAACAGCTGCTGGACCATTATATTGTTCACTGCAATATGTTTCCATGTGCATGTGACAAATTTCAGCTGCAGTCATGGCAAACTTGTCTAAAATATGACTATTTTAGGTTGTAGGGGAAAAGGTTATGGGATTAAACTAATGCTGTCAACTCCCTAGTGAACTGTGAACTGGTAGCAGCTGCAGGGGTACAATGAGCCAGTCTGGGTCCAGCCCTGTAATGGAAAAGGGTAGAGTGAGCCAGCCTGGGTTCAGCTCTACAGCGGGAAAAGCCTTTATTGAGCCAGTCTGGTTTCAGGTCTACAGCGGGAAAAGGCTTTATTGAGCCAGTCTGGTTCCAGGTCTACAGTGGGAAAAGGCTATAATGAGCCAGTCTGGTTACAGCAGATAATTAAGAAGAATCAAGAATGTATATTACTGTATTTTTGTGCTGCTTAATAAACACTGTCAGTGAAGTTTACCTGTGAGAAATTGCTGAAGGAGAGAAGTTTCCAGTGGCCCAAGCTTGCAATGTACTGCTTCTACCACAAGGTGGAAGCACTTCAACAGGATGGTAAACTCAGTAGTTTGATTGAAATAGAAGATTTTTGGCTCATAAAGGGTATGTTTTAGCAGCCCTCTGAATTTAGCTTGGAGTCAAACCATGCTTTTATCCAAAAGACTGCATAAATGGTGGTTCCATGGTTTCAAGAAAAATGAGTAAAATGAATGTTATTCTTTGCAAAGGAAGGGGTTGTGGGTATTTTTTCTTCCTCGGGGTTGTGTTGGTGCTGGTGTCTTGGAAATGATTTTGCATTTCCATTATGTCACAGTGGTTGGTAAAATGGTTGAAATGTCTCCCCAGATATCACCTTTGAGTTACATGCACTAGGATTTAGGCATTATGGTCAGACTGTCAATTGTTTAAATGTATTTCCTGCATTTTTATAGATTACTGCAAAAACCTGATTACCAACAAGTTTATCTGTTCTCCTTGAATCATAATTTAACAGGCTTGTAATAATGGTAACACACAGCTAAGTGTTAGCATATAGCTTGTTCATAACTCATCTGAGAACTGTATGTGGCCAAGACTGGAAGCATACACTCTTCTTCAAAGCTGTTTTCTCATTTTGAAGAGTCACCCTGGGAGAGTTAATCTGCTTGCTTTCGGGGAATCCCTGCCTGATTACTATCTGCACTGGAGTGATGTTTTACATGATTTTGCTCATGTTATGCTAAACAAAGTAATTTTTTCTTGTGTTTTGTAAAGCAGGAAAAACTTGATTACCTTGATGACTGATGTGTGTGTGTGTGTGCATGCGTGCGTATGTGTGTGTGCGTGTGTGTGTATGTGTGCGTGTGTGTGTGAGTGAGTGAGTGAATACATGTAAGAGAGCATGTGTGCGAGAGAGAACTTCCATGAAGCCACTCTTAGGAAAGAGGGGGGCCAAAAAGAATTAGCCGAAAATATTTCAAAAATCCACCGTCAACACACGGACATAATGAACAACGTCTTGTGTGCCTGCTCCCATGTGATGCCTTTTTGAGGAAAAGAGCGTTGTTTTGACAGAGGCCTCTTCACCACTACAAGTTCGGTTAAAAATAGAAGATTGACTTAATACAGACGTCAGGAAGCCATTCGGAGTAATAAATGTGTTTATCTGTAAAACGGCTGTGCGCTTTAAAAATAGCAAAAAAAGGGAACCGTGACCAATACAGCTAAACTAAATTACACCCCAAACAGCCCTCAGGTCATGGCTCAGAGATATTCTACATAGGCATCCACGCTCCCTGCCGTCAGGACATGTTAATGATTAAAAGATCTGTTGTTGTTCGACAGAGAAAAGAAACAAGATGATTGTCTGTTTTCTCTCCTTGCCTTTGCTGAATGGGTTTCACATTTAGAGATGCTATCTGCCCCCTCATCCAGATCCTAGTAATACTTTTGCTTTCCCCTGTAGACTGCTTTCCTGTAATATGGTCTTTTTTGAGTGGGGAATGTCTCAGCGCTTATTGTGCTAGGTTCTTTAAAGTCCTACCCCAATGAGAATTGCTTATCCTGGCTTTGTATAGCATGGTGTCCCTCCACAGTAGTGGGGGACTGGCTTACCACCAGCTTATGGTTAACGGGTCTGTCACCCCATGAGTCATTGTTATCTTTTTCACAAGATTTTGTTCCTTAAAATATGATATTTAAAGTGGGAGGACAAGGCAAAATGCACCAAAAGCAAACTCACATCACTCACATACTCGCATCACCGTGTAGATGGTGGGTAGAAATAATTTATTTTGCTTTACACACAGAGGGGAAAAAACCGTTACACCAAAAATGTAAATCCCAATGCTCAGGGTGGACAAGAGACAAGATGTTTTACAGAAGAAAGACAGACAGCTGGTCACAGCCACAAGAAATCAGGCGTTATATGTACATACTAATATAAATATTATGCTATATACTATAATACATACATATTTTTTTTTTTCTCAGGAAACATCTGAATATGATTTGTTAGGAAATGTGAAGGTCTGTTGGGGAGAGAAAAACAATTCACCACATGGTGACATCACACAACATACTGCTAAACCTACACAAAGCCTCGTCACAGCTGCACTTATGTGGCTTTCTGACGTAAATCAGGCTACCATCTGATGCGCAAAGAACAACAGCGCCCAATCAGCGTTTCTTACAAAGGGGGGTGGGGGGGGTGGGTGGGTGTTGGGACAGGGTGGGGTTGGGATTGTCTCAGACTTTCAGAGCCACACTTTAAATAAATTTCTATTTAAAGCTTGGTTTTAGCAAATCACACTTCGTTACCCAGATGCTGGTATGCAAAAGAAATGATTGTGGTGCATGCGGAAAGGCAGCTATTTTAATGACCGACCATCGACTGGGTAGTACTGTATTCCAGAAAGAGTCCTGCTCAAAAACGTTACTGGGAGAGACATCACTCCACATTGGACACTGGTGTAGTGTGAACAGAGGACCAAGAGGGACAAATACCAAAGCACAAAGTTTCATTCCAAATGTACAAGCAGTGTATTGAAACACTCTGTCTACAGCATTTCATTACAAATACACATTTTTTTCCATCACAGAAGTAAAACGACAAAACTATACATTTACACTGGATTTCTTATTACAAAATAAACTGAAATTCTAATATAGTTCAAATATAAAATATTTCTGTTAAGGATTCCAGTTTGTTAGTGGTTATTAGAGAGTGTTACACCATGGCAATGTCCGCCTTGATTTTCGTAACTACTTTAGTATGTTCTTGGTGTTTCAGTCATGCTGAAAGTTAATTAAGAATCTGTCTGACATGCAGACCAACTATGATTATGATCTTTTACATTAGAACACTGATACTGAAAGTTACATTAAATAAAAAGCAAAGGTGTATAAGTTGATTCTACAATACCATATTTGCATATAAAACGACTGTCAGAATTCAAAATCTCTTACAAAACATCCCAGAGAGTTATCTGTAATATCTGAGTTATCTGTAATCTGTATTAATATCTGTAATATTAATACATGGTGTCTGATACCACAGTGCTCCTTCCTAACACCTGCAAACTGTGAGGCATGGAGCTGGGGCCTCTATGGCCTAGCACGGCATTTTGCGATAGCCAATCAGCCCTCTCACAGTCTGCCTCATGGAAGGCAGCTTGTCAAAAAGAAGTCCTTGATACACAGGCATATGAAAAACTAGTGAAGTGTTTTTCTTCCTGCTAAGTCCTTTGCATGGCAAAACATTCCTCAGTTAGGATTTTGAGACCATTTGTTTCCATTAGACTACCAAAGCAATGGATTGTAATTTATGATAACAGTATCCTTTGAAATAGTTTTTGCTGGCAAAAAGTGGATTTTTGCTAATTTAGCCGGCTCCGCATTCACAATTATCAAAGACCCGATCATTCTTAGCTGAAAATGGTGGATCTTTTAAAGCTAGTCAAGGTGCAGGGCAAGTTGCAATATTTTAAATTGTCCTATACTGAGGATGGATAGTTCACATTAGCCCCACCTGTCAAATTGCTAGCAATGCTAAAAGTCTTTTTTCTGTTATGAAGTTAACCAGCTCTCATTTTTATGTGTATCAGGAATAGGGTAAACTGGCTTCTTAAAGTTACACAGATTCATTTTAATGCAACGTTATCATGACTGTTTCCATGTTGACTGAATTATGGGGGAATCACACTGCGCACAAGACTGGAATTTGTCTCTTGAAAATACACTGCTTGCAGGGAGGTGAGAATGCTCGAGGTCTTTGCACACATGCTCGAGTTGCTGGTAGAATCATGTGTACGGGGAGGTGTTCAGGACTCCCGAGGGTCTCCCTCAGACAGGGCTTTGATTGCGCCTGTTAGACACAGTGATACTACATATGCTTTAGAGCGCCGAGACCTGATTAGGCAAGCTGTGGCATCGACCGTCTGAACCCCTGGGAATGTCTGTGTGACTCAGTCGCTCTCTTGCATAGTGATCTGACTCGCAGAGCTAAAAGAGCAGCCAGTTTGTGCTGTCTGGTCACAGCGCTGTAGACAATTGGCTTGTCTGCTGGGCAATTGTACAATATCTCCAGGCCAATGGGAAAAGTCTCAGTGCCTCAGACAAATGGCCACTGAGGCAGAGAGCATGCGGGTCAGACGGGATTGTGGTTTGCAAACGTTGCTCAAGATCAGCGGGGCGAGGTGGTGGTGGTCGGGAGGTTACCCAAACAACGTCACAAGGACGCCATTGCATCTTCCTGTCTATCCCCGTGAATTTGGGGAGCTCCAGCCAGCAGACTTTTGGGGATATCAATTCCAATTCTTCCTTTCTCATGCAAAGTTTCATAATTGTTTTTATTTTCTTCAGATAAAACTGAATAATCAATCAATATTGTAAAGTACACCACACAGACCACAGACAATTGGAACTTGGCCTTTGTAGATTTTACTCAAATGGTTTCTTTCAATCCATAAAAGCCATGATAATGTTTGGAATTCAGGGTTTCCAACAATGGAAATGCACAAAATACATCCAGACCACAAATTCCAGCGATGTTTCCTATTTAACTTGCATTTCAACCTTTCTACACCAGGTCTGCTGCAATGGAAGCTGAAGGGCGGTCTGTAGTTACAGCCTGTCAGAACGCAGCTTGTACAAAGACAAACCAACCCGAAACTTGCCGTGGTATCTGGAGCCAATACCCAAAACATATTCAAAAAATATTCAAAATGAATTCCTGCAATGGCGGCCACTCCTTTTATCAAAACCAGCAAAACGTTCATGCAAATTGTTTCACTCAAATGGTCCATTTGGGGTTTAAGTTCTGGGTTATCATAGTAAAAAAGGATTATAATTACTCTTACTCATTTGCTAGGGGGCAGGGGAAGAATCTTGCACACAAATTGCTCAGAATAGTGTCAGTAAAGAAGCCGACTTTCCACCTCCTTCAGTGGTTAAAGACATTAATTCATCTGTTTTCTAACATAGTGATACTGACTGGTCCTCAGCATTTAGAAAGCTGCTGCTGCTGTAGTCCATCCTGTATTATAACCTAAAGCGCACAGACCTTATTTCCTGAAAATACCACAGTGATACCTTTGAACAGAATAAGCTGAATCTTCTATTTTCACTGGTCTACCTGCATGTGGTAGACACCAACAAGTCCTCTTAAGCTTCAATGTAAATAGCAGCAAAACAGGGAACTCCCAGTAATACACACACACACACACACTCACATACATGCACACAAACAGACACAGAAAGTTCCAGCTTAACATTGACAAACTCATAACAGTCCATATGCAAAATTAGTGGTTTGGAAACAGACAAGGTAATATTCTCACAGAACACATGTGGGAATGATAAATCCTTCAGTCTGCTTCTTTAACAATATACACTGTAATACACTATCCTCTATGAAGCTGCACATATACATCAATAAAATAAACTACAGCTTTGTGTACAAGATATTTCTTTATATTACAGTAATTCTGATATATGTATACCCATAAGAGCTCATACATCACATGAAAGGGTCAGAGATCCTCTTTAAATTCAGTTAAAAATCCCCCAAATATTTGAATGCTTTTGAGAACACGGGGTCTGCTCAAGTTATGCAGCTGGCCCCTCTGTTCGTGACTGTAGGCCTCCGATATCTGAGCCCAGCTGCTTTGAACTGAGAAGGAAGGGAGATTTCTTTTCTCCACAATGTCAGCTTTACAGTATGACCAGAGGGCTCCTATGACACAGAAAAGTATGCTGAGCTGAGTCCCGTAATTAGTAAAGACCCCTGGATGCACACAAATTTGAACTCTTGAGGATTTTGGCTGTTTGGCTGGAGACTGTTTATACTGTGAACCCTTGTGGTATGCTACTCGATGAACACACAGAAATACTTTACAGGCAGAGGTGGGGGTGGGTGGGGTGGGATGAGTGGGTGGGGGTTAGGTTGGGTTTTTGGGGGTGGGGGGCTGGGGCTGGGTACTCTAATTGGCGACATTCAACTTTTGGCTCGAGGGAATAGAGAAAATAAAAGGCGCAATTCCAGAAATGCTGTTTATGGATTCCAAGTATGGCAAATTCCTAGAAGAAAAGCAATGTCGTTTTTTGGCATGAAGGTCTCCAAGAGCCCAGTCTAATAAGAGCTGCAAGCATGACCACTCTGTCCCATCCCACAAGGTGGATGTTCGTGGGGAGACCGTGGACTTTTGGGGGTGACCTCTGGTGAACATCTTCAACCGTGAGAGTGAGCACGGTGAATCCCAGGCTCCTCTGAGAATCCTGCCTAGCAGGAATGCATTAATTCTGCAGACAAGGGCATGTTCTGAAGATGAACGCTTTCTGCAGCGCAAGACTTGCGAGACATGGCACACCCAGTGGTTCCTACGTCACAACAGAGAATGGTCTTTGGCATTTGTCATACACTGTTGCTCATTTCTGATGCAGAGTAGCATACAAGGTCCTTCTCTACGCTGGAATGAGCACGTTCACATAACCAAAACACATTTTACAGCTCCCAAGGTAGATATGGTTGCCCAATCCTGACGGCCACCCATGCCACAAACACGTAAGGATTTTTCAGGGACGCAGTAAGGAGTCCAGTACCAGCTTAGATGTTCATTATGAGAGTTCCCAAGGTTGTAATTCTCCATTCAATCTGTTGGGTGTCTTCACAATTCTGTGGACTGAAAACATTGCAAAACAGGAAGAAACAGGCCAAATAAAAGAAGATGCCAACAAACCCATTGTCCCTGGTTTGTGTCTTTGCTGGACATGGAGGTGGGTCAACTGTACATGCAGACTGCTCTGGGGGGTCTTTACCTGAAAAATACAGATATATATATCATATGTCTATATTACATTCACACACAACCATATATTAATTAATGAGGGAACAAAAGCAGTCAATCTCATGTCTCTCTGATGATAAAACTGATGAAAGAATGTAATTGTAGTCTGACTTTATGCTTTTCCGCATGGTTTTTTTGTACATACCGGAATTTCTACAGGTGAAATTTATATTGGAGCGAAAACATGTGTTATGTTTACATATCCACGGCAAAGTCTTTTTTTGGTATATGCAGGCTTGGATGGGGCCTGCATGAATGCTTCAAACCATCTTTTTTAAAAAAAGATGGTTTTAAAATTCTGTACAGAAACTCAATTTTGTTGAGTTTTGTTTTTTTTTCTTTTTATGAGACAGGTGATCCTCACATCAGTATCAACATGTGGCAAGAAAGCCAATCCATACCAATAGTGAGATACATGGAAGAACACAGGCAGATTAGCCAGCACCAAAGCTGAAACGGTTTCTAACATGACAGCAAGGCTATGCTCACACTTCAGGCTTTAATGGTCAATTCTGAATTGTTCGTCAGATCCCTCTGTTCATATTCATATGAAGGTCCTGTGAAGGAGAACCTTCGCATTTCCCCCGAAACTGTTCGCGAAACTGTCTCTTGTCGAATGTCTGAGGATTGCTGTTTTCCACTTCCACCCTTGTAAATAACTGAGCTGATTGATCAATTACATTCCATTCCAATTAATTCTCAAGTGATAATTGTCTTTGCCTGTGTGAGCCTGCCCATTGGTTAATGAGACACACCTGTCTAATTAAAGGCCAATTAAATACAGGTGTGTGGCTGGAGAGCAGGAGGCTCATTTTTTCAGCAGATTGTTTGCTCTGGCTTGTTTCTTTTTTTGTTGTTTTTTAAAATAAATTATTGTTTTTTTTTGTTTGCTCTTTCTGCTCATTTTTGTGAGCACTGGTGGCCAGCTTCTCCACAGGCCCATAGCCGATATCAGTGTAAATGAATCTCTGTCCTGAAATGTCGCCCATGCACATATAAACAACAACAACAAATCTGTCTAGTCATGCAGATTTATGACCATGAGGGTAAACTGTCACATGCAGAGTGATGTGAAAATCCTGTTAAACGCACTCAATTCTAATTGGAGCCTCAACACACAGGTTGCATACAAATCACACGGTTAGATATCCACTTTATTTACACATATTGACGTGGCCAAAATCAGAACTGAAAGGATGTGACTTGGTGTGTTTTTTTTTGTTGTTCACACTGTCCTGAAAACATCCAAACTGGGTCATGTATGAGGGGAAAAAAATTGGAATTGGGTCACTTCTTAGCTGTAGTCTGAATGTGGCCTTAGTCAGTGCCAAAGCTGAGACTGTTTCTGACATTGACGGTAACAGACATCAGAACCCACCATGGCCGTGATGCAAATGACATTAATGTGTAGTTACAGGTCTTCCCGAGGCTGATTGCGTAACAGGTAAGAAAGCTGGCTGCGCGCTACACGAGTAGACACCCGGCTGTCTGCAAAAGCAGAAATCAGCAAACTTCTCTCGACTCTCGGGGCCCACCCCTGTCTGCACTCGGCCAGCTCTCTGCGACCCCCCTCCTCTGTTTGACTGGCTCCACGCACCTGCAAGCAATAACCCCTGCCAAACCCCATCGACTGAGTGCAAGCATCACCCTCTGAGCTCAGAACTGCACAGCAGGAGGAGGGCGACACGCTGCGATGGCCTTTATTGAATTTCAAAGGAAGGAGAGTCAGGTAAACAGGAAGAGACGGCCCCCGGACAGGAAGTGGGGCCTGTCTAGGAGAACAATTGAAGGGCCGGAAGGGAGAAGTTTCCAGCAAACACCCTCTGACCGCTAATTCCAGACGGCAGGGTTTTCCAACAAAAAGGACAGCTGTGGCTTCTCTGAATAAACGAATTGTAATTTGCCTCACAATAACTATTTACCACATACTGTCCATCTAACAGAGCTGAATTTGCAGCTGTCTGGGAAAAGTTAACAAGCATTTGAAAAAGCAACACGGGGAGAGCGCTTTGTTACTGCACACATAATAAGTCAACAGCCCCCACATGGCTGACGTATAAATGCCTGCCTGGTCAACCCAGACACTTTCACTGAGTTTCGTTTTCTCAGAGTCGCTCTTAGGACCTCTGTGGAGCCCGAGCAGTGGGTTTAGGACACAATAAAAACATAAAGTGTTGTCTCCAGCATGTCTGCTAGTGAATGATTTACCTAAATCCACTGTTGGACACAGTCCTTTTAGCATCAAAAAGCCAGGAGGGGCTCTGTGGAAGCAGCCATATGAAAAGGGGCTCATGGGGAGATTGTTCAATATAACCACCAGAGTGCCAGATCCTCAAATCTGACTAAAGACTCAAGTGTCACATTTCCCAAAATTTAGAATTAGGAAAAATACTGTGGGTATTGAAAAAGTGTGTTCCATTTCACTACTCAGCTATCGAGAAATCAAGGGGAAAGTGTATTAGACTTTCTCTCAAGCCGTGCCATTTTTCTTTTGACAAGCTGTCAGATAGAGACATAGGTTATGTGGCACATTTTAATCCAGCAGTGACCTAAATTGTACACATAAGGGAAAACCATTTCTTAGTAATGGACTGTCCAGTTATTTGCCATTATTTATATTATTATTTTTTCACCAATCAAAGCTATTTTTACTGAAACTGCACATACTTTCCATTTCTGTCACAAATATAATGGAGCATTTGAGTCAAACATACAATAAAACACTTATTTTTAGTTTTTCGCCATTTTAATTGTATTCATTTAAAATTAAAAATGATAATAAAATAGGAGGAATGGACCACCCACAGACATCCCCTGGTTGTGGCTCTTTGAGGCTGTATGAACTTTGAAGCTTAATGAAGCTTGCAATAGTTTTCTTGTACTAAATGGTATCAGACAGCACATGGCGTCAAAACCTCAGTGTCGCTATTTTAGATTTACAGGGCGACTGGTGTGTGTGTGTATGCGGCTTGCGATGACGAACTTCTGAAACCCAAACATTCCTTCTCCCTCTGTTACCATCTTTATTTTGGTCGCAGAAAGTGATAAACATCGTCATGCGAGCAGAACCACGGGGTTATTTCTACAATCATGTCTAACGGAACATTCCATGCCTTGTTATTCTAATTCAAACAATATCACTCTGGATGTGTGAGTTAAAAAAATACACTGCATTTCTTCGTGTCTCTGTTACTTCCTCATGTTTTGCAGCTGAAAGAAAACTGGGGCTGCTGTATGAACAAAAGGAAACGTTTATGGTCATGATAAAATATTTTCACTTTTTCCTCCCCGCCCCGAAACACTCATTTTCACAAGTGAAAATCATTTATGATTTAGAGTTACTCTTCACTACTGTTAATGTTAACATTTTGAGTTAACATTTTACTCGAGCGACTGTGGAAAGCCTGTTGCGAGATTTTAAAATCAGGGGAAAAACACATCCGATTTCTCTTTAAAATTCAGTTACACATTTAACGTGGGCTGTCAGTCTCAAGCACATTTAGATGATGTGCATTAAATTAGGATTACTTTCTTTTAAAAATTAAGTTGTACCAAATAAAAAAGAACCGTATGTCAAAAACAAAATGTGTAGCCTAATGTTTAGTCTTACTATTTTGCAACAGTGTAGAATAAGTGCACCCACTTCATCGAGTCCGACACAGAGCGTCATTATCATAGACATACAAGGCTTGGAATGCTATTCTTACCTGTATTTGACATCAAAGAGAGTCGAGTCGTCTTCGTCATCGTTTTCCTCATTTAGAGGTGCCATCTCTACTCGCTCAGCCGGCGTCGTTATGATGTCGTATTTTCGTGTTTTTCTTATTTTTCTCCCCGTTCTACACCGAAAGTGTGAGAAAAAAGGCAACTCATAAGCTCAGTCAGTTTACCACACACACAGAGAGACAGATGCGTCTGTAATTTGTACAAAGGTCAGCGGCATATTTATTATGTAGGCTACAGCACCGCGTGATAACATACATTTTACACAGCGTATCTTTTCTGTATATCTGTATGTTAAATCACTCCATTACTGGCTCATATTTTCAATTGTGTGGCGTGCTTAGCCAGAAAAACGGCTGCAACGTCGATTAATAACATGTTAATAGATTGTTGATAGGAAATTGATCATCTCCCACTTTACTCAAACAAGCATCTCGCAGTAATTAATCTGTCTAGATAACTTCTAATAGTTTATCCAATAGCTGCTTTCTGACATTAAGGTATATCTTGGCGCTTGGCGCTAAGGTATAATCCCGGCGCTTTTTAACAGCTGTTGCATTATAAACCAACGAAGAACGGCACCATCGTCCTTCTGCCAACTTTCTCATTCCGGATGCCGTAATTAAATCAACTGTGACGCACAAGCTATACTTGTACGGAGGACTCTGCTGAGGCAAAACTGTTAAATACAGAATATTTCAAAGAAACAAGGACTCGCGCATTTTTGCAATGTTCTTGTCAGCTTTATCACAACCATGGCACATGGTGTACGATTTCAGATGCAATGTAACTGCACTGTGCAGTTTAAATCACACCAAATGCCCACAGCTTACCTGTATACTTTGATGACCAAGCACGTGATGAGAAAAACCGTGAACACGAAGATGAAAATGACGATGTTCTTCAAAGTGGGGAGATCTTTCAGGATTGAGGAGATGCGTGACCCCACGGCGGATGAGTGTTCCGTGCTGTTACTTAAGTGTTGTTCCTCACGGACGGCTGATGTCGAATTCAACTGCGTAGTCGGCGAAGGAAGAGTTTGCGGTTCACCAGATACACCCCAAGCCACCGCAATCACCAAAATACAGACGATATGAAACTGAACCATCCTCCGCATTTTCGAGAGCTCCATGAATGATCAACGAATGCGTAACGCTGGTAGCTGCCCGTCTACCAGCAACAACCTAAATACAAAAATATTGTAATATATTTTTGTAATAATGCACTTTGTAATCAGCTTTGATTTCGCAATTACATCTGCAATATGTTTTACCGTTCCTCAAGCGGTATTGTATAACGGCGATTCCAGTGGTTACGCTTTCCCCTCAAAAACCCGTGAGAATCTTTTACGGATACAAGAAGCCTTACTGAGAGCATAGCTTGCATTTCATTCTCTAAGACCCGTGTTTCTTGAGGTGTCGCCGAATGCTTCCCTCTGGCTGTTCGCAGCGTGCAGTCTTTACAATCAAAGAGCCGTTCTGATTGCCATCTCTTCCTGCTCGTTTTATTTGGAATGCGTGGTAACTGGAGGAAATGTGGATTATGGAGCAAAACCCGGAAGAGCTCGGCGCAGACGTTGGATAATGCCAGTTGACGGAAAGGCGCAGACGTCACTAAACCTGTTTAAAACATTTATGCTAGACGCTCTGGGATCTTTCTCATCAGTTTGAATGGGGAAGACCCGTCAGTTTATCATTGTATATGACCATCCGGCTACGACCCTGTCCCCGAACAGATACAAATGCCTGCCTCTGTAAATAAAACGAATAACAAATGTAAATACTTTTTACGTTTTACAATCCTTATTTAGTAAAAACTCTCTGGATATCCTAGATGGTTATTACCGTACAGGCAAACAACGGAAAAATATTCAATAATACTGGTACTACGAAATTTTACTTTTTTCTTTTATTTCTTTACAGTGTACTTGCACTGTAGTTACAGTCAAAGGAAGTTTTGGTACTTTGTACAACACTAGAACAAGTGATATTGTTTGCATGCCCTGGTGTCACTAACGCAACATGGGAACTGGGTCCGTTTGATGAGGGATGAGGGGTGTTTATCAAGTAATTTTGCATTGATACACCTGCGGGAAGGCAAACTATGTACCATTTAAACGCAAAGCTCACCAGACTACAAGAACGAGAGCTGGGTGCCTCTCAGCGGTAAGCGCAATCAGTTTTACTGTTTAATGAAGTCGTATAGTTGCGTGGGTTGATTCGGCCATTGCGGGTGGCAGTTAAAACAAAACCAAACCGCATTTCTGTCTTTAGAAAGTTCTTAGCCAATGTAGTGGTGTTCACTAACACAAGTGAAAGTCAAAAATAGAAAATACCGTAATTCACTGTTTGTAAAGAAGCTGGCCAACGCCTCTCATGAAAAATAAACAGAAAGAGAAAACGTACGAAAAATATTTATATTTAAACCCAACCAAGGCATGAACCAGCCTGAGCACAGAACACACAAAACCTTTAAAAAAAAAAAACAAAAAAAAAAAACCGTGAGATCCTGGTCTCCAACCACACACCTGTATGTAATACCTGTTGACTAAGCCAGATGTGTGTGTTAACCAATAACTGGTTCACACACACACACACACACACACACACACACACACACACACACACACACACACACACACACACACACACACACATACACACACACACACACACACACACACACACACACACACACACACACATATACTGTGACAAGTTGCACATTAAAGAATTGAGTTGTCTGGAATGTCATTGACAAAAAAGGTCTGCCTATTGTTAGGTTTGAAATGGAAGATCTTAACAATTCACACTGAAACAAACAATTACAGCTTGGGGGACAGGAGAAGGCTCTCTTTCACACTAATAATTTATCTGGGGACCACAGTCTAACCCTAACCCTAACCCTCTTCTGACATGAGGGAGGTGGGGGCCATGCTGATGTGTGAAATTATGCAGAAGAAGATCAATTCAAACGATATGTTCTTTTTTTTTTTCTTTCTCAAAATTCAGTTTTAATTCAACAGGGAAAACAGTTTCACTGTAGGTCACATCTCCTCACTAACACTCAAAACATACAGTAGCTAGCTCACACAAGGAACACAACAAAAATGGCCACCATACTGGTAGGCACAACTTTACTATTCCTTGGCATATGCACTGAACTCTCTCAACTAGTTGCACACATTTTCCCAACAGTCATATGACAGCAGCCGTTTCAATTTAAAAATGGCAGCTTCATATTCAACAAGTTCAACACACCACTGATATCCCACTCTGAATTCACAAGGCCACGTTTGAATATTCCCACTTTTGGGGTATAGATTTTTAATGAACACATTACATTACATTACATTCATTTAGCAGACACTCTTACACACAGCGACTTCCAGCACAATAGAACAGAAGGGTGTCCATTCAAATTTAAACAAGCAACAGTGTCAGACCAGGTTGACATCACTCCCAGACCAGTGAGTGTGAGCATGACACTATTCAAGCCCTACAACAAGTTAACTTGTGCAATCTGACAGAAGCCAAGTATACTACGATGTAACAATCCCTAGACCACAGAATAAAAATACACCACAGCTGAATCTCAAAGAGAGTGTTACACACTGCCATTTACCTCATATGAACAGGCTTTGCAGAGAACAGTTAAGCTGTCCACACTTCCTCCTTGGTTACATAGAAAAACGGCTGAAGATATCTCCACAAACACAAACAGCACTCAGTAAATCTGTTTAAGGAATTAATATCCTCTCTCCAAAACCAATGAGACCGGTTCTTCAGCAGTATGTGTAAACAGTGTTGTGTGTTTAACTCCTCAAACATTCTTATTTCTGCATGCAGTCTTAATGGCCTGGTCAGAGTTTAAAGATGGTAGACACATTGTCACTCACATAAAAGGAAAATCACGTATACTCCACCAATCAATAGAATAATGAAGACTTTATTCAATTGAAGTAGAAGACTGTATGAAAAGTGTGGCAAACCTCAACAATATCATATTTACAAAGACTATGTATTTGAATAAACCTGACATTTTATTACTGTTTCACTAGGACAAGAAATTTCAAGGTGAATGAAATTACATTAAGGGTATTTATTAATGAAAAAGAGGAGCATAGCATGAACAGATAGCAGGTCTGCTGGGATCTTTGGTTTGACTCAGAGTCCAGTTCTTCATGGATGCCATCGTATCAGCACGGCTATAGAATGGTGTTAAGAGGCTCCCTTTGGAGAAGGTCTAAGCCATGTAGAAGACCCTTGAACACTGCCTGAGACAGAGACCTGCAGATAGGAGAACAGGTACCAAAGGTGGGGGATTTGTAGACATCTGATGCAACACTAAGAAGAGGTTAGTGGTCAGTCTCTATACACCATTTGCACATTTGGATCGGTTTGGGGAGAGTAGGCTTGGATATTGAAATGTTCGGTCCTCCTGAACTTTATTAAACTATTTTATTAATCTAGTTATTAAACTTCCACATGTAGAAGAAAAAAAAACATTTTTATTGTAGTCCAAAGACTTGTTTTGATACACTGTCCTCAACACCTGCATTTATCGTCAGTCTTATACTGGTTTGGAAAAATGTACTAAATCATTCTCAACAGTGATGTACTTGAAACACATCAGACTTTTAAGTATCCAGGTTATCCTGATATGATATGTGCATCAGAGGGAAACATAGGGCAAGGACAATTTCATCATGCCTTTAGCATCTAACAATGTCTGCATGTTGAAGCAAGCTGCTATATGCAATAAGGAACCAACACACTCCATATTCAGCTGTGACTAATTTTAAGTCAGAAGTCATTAATTTCAGATTTTCATCTGAAAGGGAAATATGGTACAGTGCTCACAATGAATCCATAAGCTTGCAAATGATAGCCATCTATTTTGCTTGCATTCACTTAGACTTCTGAGTATACAAAATGGGCCATCTTTTCATCCACTTTAGCCCTGGTTTAAATTTAATAGCATTCACTGGAATTAACGCCAGTCAGAAAACTCATACAACACTTCAACAACTACTGTGCAATTAAATTATACATCAGACTTACAGTAAATGAAAATAAACATGTCAAACATTCTCCCTTATAAAGGAGCTGTTCATAACACTATCTGGAAATATTAAATCAAAATTTGGTTTAATATCCACTTACTTGTAAGAGTATTGTTGGATAATCTGTGTTGGTAATACTGCATCTATATACAATTTGTCAGGCGTTCTAACAACAATGGAAGATTTTGAGAAATGCATTCAACGAGACCATAAAAATGTCAGCATTATGATACACTAGATGTGATTTCTTCCAATAGCTTTGCTATGACAAATATAGTTTTGCTATAATAAACAGGGAGAGTACTTAAAATGTTGACATATAACTTTTTGATGAATTATAGGTTCCATCTATCTATCTGCCTGTTGGACTGGGTCTGTCCATTGTACAGCTGCAGGGTTTTACACTTTGCCCAGATTTGGAGATCATCAATTAATAAAGCATTATTTGTCTAGAGGGAGGTATAATTGTGAAATTATGAAACTAATGGAAACAAAATGACAGAGTGAACAAAATGAAATTATATGGAAAGTGTGGTGATGAAATGAGATCATTTAAGTAGATAAAAGGATGAGAAGGACCTATTACACTGTTCCAGTCATTACTGTCAGTGTTTTCATTGAGTGGGTCTTTAAAGAGGTAATTTACAGAAAGTAATAGCATGCCTGGCAGTTGACTGTGTGTGGCTGCGTACTAAGCAAAGATATCTATACATTTTAATCTAGAAATTATACTATGAAGTATTGTGAAAATCTATGTCCACATTGGAGGAAATACATTTTATTGTTGGATAAAGTAAATATGTTAAGGCCAAAACCCCTCTACATTATCCAGAGCGTTATAGTGTGTAAGCAACCAGTCAGACTGATAGAAAACCCCGATATAAACCAGCGCCAAACTTATGACCACCAATAACATTTTATTTACAGTTACGGTGAGTTTTCCTTCGTGACAGCAGCTTGGCTGAGCAGCAACGAAATAAACAGTGAAAAGGGAGCAACTCAGGTCTTTCCAAAATAGGAAGGCAGACCTGAAATTCCCCACAACATAACCAAAAACTAAAACAAAACAAACTAAAACGCCCTAAAAAGCCGCTAACCAGCTTAAAATGTACCAGTATGTTACAAAGCGTTTTACAAAATTACATCCTCCGGCACTTCGGACAGAATCAGACTGAGATGGAGCGCCGTTGTCTGCTTCATTAGTTATCTTGCATATCGTGCACCTGCTGAGAATCCAATTAGAAGGCACCGCAGGCAACGCAGAGCAGCAACCTAATAAACAGAACAAATTATATGATGAATAGGCTATAGTTTCATAGACATAAACTGACAAACCACTGTGCTAAGAAAGGGAATCAGTAAGTTCTGAAGAGTGAATTATCTGGCTGCATACATCGTAACTCTTTATAACCCTTGCTGTAAGCGCTCATAAACATTCACTGACCCATTTTATTATGGTATTGCAGGAGACGTGAGGGATATTACTGCTTTTAATAACTCTTACGCAGTAATATGAAAGTGTCATGCCAACATCACGGAGGCTAGACTTTGGATTGGTTTATAGCATGTAATTCAAAACAAGTTTCAAGTATCACGGTTGATAATGTTCACACATCATCACCCTCAGGTATTTACTTTCGATGAGCCAGTAAGTACAGCTTTAGAAACCCCAGCTAAAGCTCTTTTATTAGACTCGACTCGTTTTTCATGACGTTCCGTCTAATTAATAATAGGAAATATTCTTCACAGGTCAGTGCGCCACCATGTGGCTACGTCATATAATGCAAGAACATTTGTTGGTCGCCATCTAGTGGCTGTTGCACAGAGTAGCTGCATGATTACAACTTTCAGAAACATAATGGTTCATCACTCCCTAAACCAGAATATAACGGTGTAAATTAATTCAGCGGTTGATTTTTTAAATTTGTTTTTCTGAGAATGAAATTGTTTGTTCACACAGCATGCCGTTTAACCAGCCTTTTACCCACAGTGAAATGCAGTTATGGTTTGTGATGCTATGGGGCCCACTGTGTTTGTATGTATCTCATCCTCTGTAAATGAATGCATTGTTTCCTCTCTGATTTTGCATTTTCAGGGTAACTCAGAGTGCAGCAATGGTGGATGTAAAAGAAAAGTCTCTGACAGTGGATGGAAGATTATATCACAGATTATATGCAGCAGATTATATGTGCTGAGCAGCTCCATGTACAAGTGTTTATATTGAGTAGCTGTGCCTTCTGCAGCTTTCGTTTCTGTTCTGTGTTTACCTTTTATGTGACATAAAACAACAAAATTAAGATTTGACATGAGCAAAACAAGTTTAAAAACAGACAGGGGCATGATAAAGACTCTAGCTTGGTCTCATTTGCACGGGGGCATATTACATTTTTGCAAAGACGGACTAACAACAGTCTGATGAATAGAATGGGATAGTAATCTGAACACAGTGAGTACTGAATTAATAATAAAAAAAAAACATCGCTCTAATTTTAAATGTTCAGCTATTTACAACAAAGAAATGAGGCCTGAAAATGCCTTTTTTTGGCCACCTTAATAATCCATCTGTACATTTAAACAGCACGAAAGCAACTTTACACTTTGGGTTTCAAAATTTATTTGGAAGGTGGTATCCTTCTTGGCCACCAGGTGGCGCTCTGGCTCTACACATCTGCATGACATTTCTCTGTCTGGGGTAAACAGTCGCTGTTGCTGTGGGGTGGCAGAGGGGGTGGGGCGGGGTTGGCATAATGGGTGGGCTGGAAAGGGAGTGTTTTCTTTCACCACAAGCCTTAATCACCAGTCTGGTCTAGCCCGCTGTCCGTCCCACGCCAGACCTGCTGCTTATGAGAAGCTGTCATCATGAGCGTGTTTGAAAGGATGCTGGTCATTTCTCATTGCCAGCTCAGAGTACAGTGTCCCCATCGCTGCACTGGGGCATGGGGTGTACTGGGTCCAGCGGGAAGACTGCCCTCTGCTGGCTCTCCAACACAATTACCAGCAGATTTGGTTTTTCTGGTTTTCCTGAAGACCTCATCCAAGTAATAACCGAGGACAACGTCACTTACATTTAGCTGTTTGGCAAGCTAAGGCTAATGGCCAAATTACATTAAACAAAACTATTAGCTGATTACCTCTTTCTTGTATGAGAACAGAATGGCTCACTGTGACACCGAAGACAGGGGTACGAGTGAGTGACAGTAATTTGCATGCGTCTCATCCTTACATCTGCGGCCTGCTTGTGGACTCTTTAAAGGTATCGTTGGACTTATATCTCCTGCAGAGGAGTATTCTTTTGCTGGTCATATCAGCATTTATTCACCCTGTCATGGTGGGGTGTCATGTCAGCAATGGACACTGAATTCCTGGGTAGGAACAGGAAATCTCATTTTGTCTTGGTTGGTAATGCTATGAATTGGAGTGGACATCCATGCTGTTGCTAACCAGAAGCTGACAGCTGAGCTGTTATCTTCCCTAGCTGAGCGTTGCATTCCAGACCACTGGGTTTTTTTCTAAGGACTATTCTCCTCAAGAGTGATGAAAGAGTTGCTGCAGTCCCCTGTGTCTGGGTTACGGTGTGAGACTGAGGCGGTTCTGGCCTCTCAGCCGGATCGATGCACATTTCTCAGAGGTGTCTCGAGCCGGAACCAGTAAGAAACCTGCCAGGGAACGTAGCCCACTTTCTCAGCTCCCATGAAGGTGGGGGTTACAAGAAACCGAGAGAGTCTGGCGGAACTCACCACTGGAGAAACTTGACGCGGTCTGTGGAATCAAGTCCAGCACTGCTTTGAACAGTGGACAAGGAATACATATAATCTGACTGGGTGGCTCTCTGGTGAGGGGGCAGGCTGGAGGATGGGGGGTGTCAATGATTTGAATTTCTCACCTCTCAGGCAAAGACTTAAGTCAGCCACTATGAGCACAGTTAACACTACTTACTAATTTTTTTTGCTTAACTGATTACTTAATTTATTTAAAGTGCACAACTGGACATATGAACAGTTTTGCTACATGTGTAATATGCAGAGAAAATTGCAAGCCGGGCTGAAAATCTTCTGTTTTAGTTTTATGCTTTTTATGCTGAAAGTGCCCTTACAGTTTGATGAATACCAAGACAAACTAGAAATGAAAGTTTGAGGGCAAACTTTAAGTTGGCTGGAAAAAACCTAGCATGGTAGTAGTTAGTTGCTACAAGCTTTGCTCAAGAGCCGCATGTGTTAGAATGTTCAGATTCTAAACATTCCATCCATGTTAGTCATTAGGAAATTTTTCAGTTAAATTGTTAATATCTCAGAAAATAATGTAGGTATTGACACAAAAAGCATAAGCAATGCAATCCCACACTAGCTGATGGTATAGGCCAAGTTTCATAAGTGTAGCTGAAGGAGTTGCATACAGAAAATCAGACGGCATAAGCAAAAGAAGTTGGCTTTTTCCAAGGTTTTTCAAGGAGTTAAAAGGTGAAAGGACTGGATCTGAGACAATGGACAGGAGCCATTATTTCCACTGAGAGTTTTACCACCCAGGTTTCACTGTCTGAGAGCATCATGGGAAGGGAAAGTTGGTGGACATTCCTTTGTTTCTCTTTGAAGTCACTGTGTAATATTCCCTAATGTTCCAGCTGGATTGCCGCTCGCCGCACATATTCACATCTGCTTGGCTTTTCCTGTAAAAAAAAAAAAAAAGTCACAGCAATTTACTTTTATGTAACTGGCCCGTGAAAAAAGTGCTATGCAGAAATATTCCTCTCACAAATTGCGATGAACCACAGCCTGTCACTACCTCCATATTCCGGCACCAGTGTGTCATTAGTATGGTCTTATATTAAATGTAACCATGTTACAAATCATAGGCTTTATCATTAAGCTGTGCATAGATACACATATATTATACATGTATAAATGCATAATTATGTACATTTATATATACATTTACATGTGTGTATTTCATATATTTATATATATTTTATTATATATCATATATATGTATTATACATATGTATAAAATTACATTTAAAACAAAGGTGATTGCACAGATCCAGAAAACTACAGACTAGTTAGTTTAACTTGAGTTTCATGGAGGATTTTGGAATTTGGGATGGGTCAGAACTGTTCCTGGAAAAACATTTGTCATGAAGGATGGTTTACTTAAAGGGAGACCATGCCTAACAAATCCCCTGGACTTCTTTGAGGAAACTACAAAATATGCTGGCTAAGATTATAAACCTCACCATATTGAGGTTTACAGTATTATATGTTTGGATAATGAAAAAAACTGGTTCCAGGTAGTGAGCACATGAGTTATGAAGAGATTTAATATATTTAATGCCTTCGCTCTGAGCAAAAGGTGACAAAAAGAGTTCATTAGACCACTTAAGCTTCTTTATTTTGGCATATACTTAATGCTTTTAACTATGAATAAACTTATCCATCTGTGATTACTGCTATTCATGTGTTAACATCATATATTATGGCCTTCAAAAGACTCCTAGTGAACCCATACATTCTTTGCAACTCCTTACAAACTCATAAGACTAAAAGGGGAGTTAGGGAAAATTTAGGTTTTCAGGAAAGCTGGATACTAGACGGGGTTGGGGGTAAAAGAAAGTTGGCGAATGGCTGTCATGATTGGCTTAAAGTCTGGTCACAGTCTAATATTTCCTTGACCATAAAAAAAGGAAATGACATTTGAAAATCTGAAATGAAACAAATGGACCTATTCAAATTTTAACCCCTGCAGAATTCAGCACTGGCTTCTCCCTGTAAATGTAGACATCAGTAGATGTCTGACAGCCTTTCCACCTGATTTTGGAACCTACAATGTAGCATGAAGATACTGATAAAGCCTGTCATATTGTACGCTGTCCTTCACTTCTGACAGTTGATCTCATTACTTTTCATTGCTACTTGCTGCTCAGGCTATGAGATTTGAAAAACATTTTGTTTAACCCTGCAATTCAGTCCTCCCACCCCAAGGTGTCGACACAGCCTCTTCCCAATATGCGCCTTCCATCTCACTTAGCCATTTAATTACTGCCCACTGGAGGCTTACATGCCCATTCCAGCAACAGTATGTCTGTTCAATTTTATGGAGCAGTGTTTCATATAACCTGTTGATGGTGTTACTAACTGGTTTGTTTTGTTTCGGTTGTCAGCACACTGTCTGTTGGGCATTCTGATACTGGAACAGAAGAGAGAACAGAGACAGAAACTGTGCATGCGCTTATTTACATGTTTTTTTTTGTTCATGATAGCAAGCTCCTCCTCAAGGTAAACACTGCAGCAGAGATATGTCTTTGTTTTTTGTTGTTTGTTTTTTGCTGAGTGAAACATTCCCTGTATGTGGCCAGCGTGAATGGGACATAAGTACCATCGTAAGTCACACAATAAGGAGACAAACCACAGCCATCCAAAAAAACAAATGAACAAGACACTTTAATTTTCTCAATAAATAATTTACAGTATATACAGGCAGCCGCACAACGGTTTGTCCTACATACATACAAAGTTTGATCTCTCTGTACATTGGCTAGTTTTTATTCCCTTTTCCAATCATAAATCTGATGTCCTCTATTCACAATCAAGTTCCAATCAAATAAGAGCAACAAGGAGAATAAAAACATAAAGTGCTTTTTAAATAAAAAAAAGAAACATGAACACCGCAAAACCGCACCCTTTCTATTTTGTTGATACCCGATTAGAATTTTTAAAAATTAAAATATATGCTCAGTCTTACTGAAGCATATGCTGGCATGCTGAATTGTTCTCACAAGTATGGAGAAGAGCCTCACGTACAAGGGTTAAATGCCAGATGGGTTTCGAACAGCCGTCACATGAAATTCGCACATTCTTCTTCCCACACATGCGTGGTGTTGCGGCGTTCATGCTTTCACAATATCCATTTCTGAATAAAACGGTCACATTCACCAACCCCTCCCCTAATACGAAATGGAAACTGAAAAGTCCAACACAACAGGGCAACACAATATTTTTTTTTTTTTACGAACTCAACAACTCACAGTCATAAACACAATCACACACGAAACATCAAACCATTAATCAAAGCAGACAACACAAAAGTACATCACGGAACACCATTTCCAATGTTACAATCATTTTTAGCTTGATAGTTATTTTAAACGAGAGGCAATGGCACACGGACCGCACCAGAGAACGCTCCCATGGCAGTAATAAGGTCGATCAAACGCTATCATGAGGAAAAGTGGCCTGGAAGTCTCTCTGGAGAGCAAAAGGGAACACTCATTTCATATAATGTAACACGGCAGTTCGGCTGCCAAACCTCCCATTTCAAGGGCAATAGAAAACGACTCCAAACCGACAACACGGCACCCTGGCAAAGCTCTCAGGAAGCAGCCGTAGCAGAACTAAACTTTCAGTACGTGCAAATGAAGAAAATGTGCTTTGCCTTAAAACCGTGGACTTCAGTCGTGACACATCCAGAGTTATTTGATGCGGACAGCAGTGGTTAGGGAAAAGGAGTCATAACCGAGGGGCTGCTCCTTTAAATGCCAGGTAATGTAACTGTGTTATGATCTGGCCTCGCATGTGTATGTAGTCTTAATCCTAACTGTAATGGAGAGAATCCTCCTATTCCTGCAGAGCCATTCTAATAACAAAATGAACTATGTTTCTGTTTCATGTCAGCTGTTGACAGAATGTTCTCCGTTGGTTTTGTACCAGCATTCACGCAGTCACTTAATTCTTCCAATGAGGACCTGGAGGCGTATTTAAGGAGTCCATTTGCTGTCTGTAAGGGGTTGGCAGTGAGTACACATAGGTAGACAGCAGTAACTGATTTCCGATCTCGTTCGTCATTTTCATTTATGCGTTCATGTTTGTTTGCTGGTCTCCTTGTATATAGTTGGCCAGGCGTGTGCGTATAAATAAATATTTCACTTGGGTCGCACGAACACATCACTTCCTGTTCCTTCACAGCGAAATCCAACGCGTCGACCGGTTCCTGTAACTTAAACAAATGAGTCATGCGGCGCAGGCGTTATTCAAACACTGGGGCAACGTAACGCCGGCAATGCATCAAAGTGGCAGTACTCATAACACAGCAAGCACACTGCGTGCTGCGGAGGGCTCGGTCCCGGCCAGCCGCCTCCTCACCCACCTGCCTCTCCGTACATAAAAACGCAATTTAGGCTTTATAGCGTGCATAAAACGAGGAACGGTGGATCTGTGCGGCGATATCAGGTTGCCCACAGGACCTTGAGCGGCGTGAGGCTGTCAAAGTCACATATTCAGGGAGCAGGGGGCAAAATCCTCCCTGAACACCCCCCCCGCCCCCAACCCCACAGACACACTGTTGAAAGCCCCTCCCCCAGCAGTCAAATTTAGAAGCACCTTTCACGGTCGCACACAATCAAGGCTTCTGTTCAGTCTAAACACATATTCATGGACCGCACAGCTCCCCCCGAGAGAGAGAGAGGGAGAGCTCAGCTGTTCGGGAAATGCTTGGCGCGGCGTCTTGCCCTCTGGCGAAAAACGGAGTTTTCATCAGCCGCAAATTCACAGGTCTGCAGGGAGAGGCAGGGCGGACGGGCCCCATAGCACTGACCCCGTCGGTCGCCGTCCTTCCACTGTCAAGAGCCGACTCAAGTCTTTTTAGGGAGCACCTCTGTGTGAGCGGGAGCTAACTAACCCTGCCGAGTGTCTGTGTCGGGAGCTGGCTGCTTCAGGACCCGTTTGACGTGAAACAGGCACGTTCCCCCTCTGTTTCCAATGCGTGACGCCATTTTAAACACCGTTTTAACTGATGATATGGAGCCCCTACTGCGGTCTCCCTGTCATCTGAGCACATCCGTGTGGATGCAGATGTTGTCTTTTTAAAAAACTACTCCGCTAAAAAAAGAGACATTCGCCATGTAAACACGAGGCTGGGAACAAGCCCATGGTTTCGATCAAGGGGCTCATTTCCTTAATAGAAATCTTATTTACATTCCGAAGTAAAAGCTCACGCCCCCAAAATACGATTAAAAACCAACCGGACACGTGATCAATACTGTGATGAAGGCGGGGCGATGCGGGGTGTGTCGAACATCACCGCGCCGCCCTGATTGGCTGCTGGTGACATACCAGCCTTTCCTGGTTGGCTGCCAGCTCACTCTTGGCAGGTGGACCCTGGGTTTCCCCTCCTTTAGAGCCCTGGGTGTAACATATTCACACCAGGAAACGCCTTGCGCTGCGCAAACTGAACAGCCGGCTTGGGACCGCAGAGCACCAACCCATAAATCCGAGCGGCAGGCGGCACGGCTCCCCCACCCAGCGGTCGTTTGGGCGAGATGTCCTGTCCCAAAATCTCTCCCAGAACCTGGAAACGCACTGCGCAAACACACACACACAAACACACACACTCGCCAGCGAGCTCGCACGCCCTGGTTGCCCTCACTAATGAAACCACTCCTGTCAGCTGTTCCACCCACAGCAGAACGCACAGTAACATTCCTGCTGTTTTTTTTCCACACAGAGATTAGTTAAGAGTAAAAAAAGTCTTTCCTTGCCTCTCTCTCTCTTTCTCTGTCTGTGCATCCATACCCCCCCGCCTCCCAAACCTCAGTATCCCCAGGCATAAATTGCTCAAAGCCTGAACTCCACAGCCAGAACAGCTGGGTACCTCATCTTGTGCTTTTAATCACAGAAGGGGTCCGAGTCATACTTGGATAGATAATGTTCGGGGGCGTGTAGGAATGGTGCTGCCCCTCTCCTGATGGAGTCGATGAGTTATGAGAGCGTGAGTTCTGAGGAGATGGTCTGATTCCGGGGAAAGGTGGGAAACATGCACACCCCAAACGCACACCAATGGAACGAGAGTTCAGGTCCGACACAGTGAAATTGAGTGTTTTGCGGGCAGGGGTCTGTACAAGCGCCACGTTACCACAACGTTGCTATAGCTGTGTGAAACCGCACTGTATCCACAGCAACAACGCCAGGACGAACAGCAGCGGCGTGGCCGAGGGGCCACGGGCGGCCGAATTCCCCACCCCCGTGGGCCTCTCAAAAATGTGGTACCTGTCCTTGTTCGAGTGCAGCATCTTAACGTCCTCGAAGGCGTAGTAGGCCGCCAGGCTGAAGCTGACGTCTCCAGATGTCAGTAGGTCAAAGACGCAGGACTGGAAGTACAGGTCCTCCACCGGCAGGCGCTCTTTGCACTTGGCCACCGCTGACGAGTACGTGAATCCGTGGTGGGGAGGGACGGCCCCCCTAACCCGCGTGGCTGGGACGTGGCCCTCGGCCGCCCGTGCCCTGAAGGTCCGGAAATCGATGCGCTGGTTGAGCGGGCAGCCGTGCAGGCACAGGTACAGGTCCTGGTTGTCGCCGTCCTCGGCGGAGGTGGCGACCTCCTCGGGCATGCGCACGGCGAAGGTGAGGTAGCGCCCCACCTGCCGCACCACGATGGTGGTGCCGATGTAGCGGGCCTGGATCTCCACGTGCTGGCCCGGAACCTTCTCCACCACCCGCAGGGCGCCGGCCCCGTGTCGCTCCCCACCGTTCCTCGAGCCGTCCGCGAACGCCGCCGGCAGCTCGTCTGTCTCCGCGTGGTACGTCTTCTGGTCCACGCACTCCTGGAAGTTCTTGAAGATGATGGTCAGCTGTTTAAAAAAAAAAAAAAAAAAAAGGAAAGATTTCAGAATGTTTCACATTGTCCGTGTGTCACAGATAGGTATTTAACCACACACATGAGGGTCAGAAAGGCATACAATCCCCTGGAAAAGTTATAAGATTGCAACAATACCCTGACAAGCACACAGGAAAAATAAAAAATCTTTCTTTTTTATTCAAGTAATACTTGGGCTGGTTTCCCGAGGTGTGTACAGTTTACATCAAATCAATCCCAGATGATTAACAAAAAGACACACAGCAACTCACAGGAGTGGAACTGGACTGGAGTACCACTTTCTGTGAGATTGCATAGCTGTATGTTCAACTCATTTGGATGATAATGATAAAAAGTCCTGTGGTGTACAGAGTCAGTCTGTGAACTGACAGCTACTGTCCATCTGGGTGAGCTAAATCAAGCTCTTTTCACAAGTGCTCTGTGGTGAATTTAAAAAGCTTGCACAGGACGTCAACATGGACTTTACATTAGTGTCGTTTAGCAGATGCTCTTATCCAGAGTGACTTACACAGGTTACAGTTTTAGCCATTTATACAGCTGCGAATTTACTGAGGTAACTGTGGCTAAAGTAATTTGCCAAAGGGTACAGCAGCAGTGGTCCAGTGGGGAATTGAATCAGCAACCTATTGGTTACTAGCCCTGCTCCTTACCACTATTGTGTACCCAACTGTAAGGAAAGTCATCCTAAAAGCCCCCAGCAGAGTGCCACATCACTCCAAAACCGCAGGGCAGACCCCTCTCCCTGCTGTCACAAGCACCCCTGCCTACTGTGGCTCTCTGTCCATGTCCCTCTGTCATGTTCACCCATTATATTTACTGAAGAAATGTTGCGATAATGGTTTGAGAACCAGCAACCTTTCGGTTTCTTTCACTGCTGCCCCCCTCGACATGAAAACCCCCAAAACATTATGCTATGCCAAGCAAAACACATGCTAGTGAAATGGCCGATCCCTCAGCGTACCATGAGGGAATTAAATAACGTAACTAAAGTGTAAATCCTTTCATGGTGAAGTAGAGGTAGAAACAGAGACGCACTTTCTCCCACAATGTAATTAATTCCAATCAATTGGAGAAAAAAAATTAACATTCTGAAACATTCCTCCCAGCATGAAAGAAATCAGAAGATGAAGAGAAATTACACATTCTCCTGGGAGAGGGAAACACTGCACCTCTGGCAGCATGGTATCTGAGTGCCATAGTCTCAGAGAGGCAGGAAGCATCTGCCCAGTGACTTTAAAAATGTTAAGTTTGTATGTATGTGAGTTTTTGTGCATGCTTGTGTATTTTATATATTTCTATTTTTCTACAGTCATTTTATTTGCATATGAGTACATTGCTCTGGAAATACAGTACACCTGCATGGTCGTGCCAGTAAAGCTTGTTTGAATTTGAATTTGAATTTGAATTTGAGAGCAGGACTGAGGCATGCATCAGTGATTCCTGACCCAGCCCTGTACACCAAAGTGCTGTAGTGGCCCATTTCCAAACCTGCTCTCCAACGTATCCACTGCACAGCAAAGTAAAACAATGCTAAGCTATGAATAACGAGGGATGACAAGCTCCTACCTCTGAATCAACAAGGAGATGATATCCACAGTTTCCTGTGCACTTCAGAAACTGGCTCTTGGCTCAAAGGCGAATAGAAGCAGCAGCTGACAAACACCATCTAACACTAGCTTCAAAATACGTGGTCTGGAGCCTGCTAACATAAGTTATTCCTGCTGTTATAACTCCAGGATCGGATTTGCAGGGCTCATGCCAGCCTTCACTGACTGTTAAGTTTATAAGCTCTTCATCGGCCAGGGGCCTCATCCAAACACTAAGCAGAGCCCTAACGGCACCAAAACTGAACTCAGTGCTGCAACTTTTAAATGAACTCAAAACCCACACTAATGATCCAATGCTAAAAAAGGTGACCTCATTCTCATCCACAACGGTCTGATCACTCAAGACACTGACCAGCTTGTGGATAAACCTTTCTTTTAGAAAGTGATTATATAAAATGTGGAATTCTCCTAACAGATAGTTTTCGATGCCACCTTTGCCCCGTGGGTAACTTTGAGCTGAATATTTTTGGGGGGTGTGCTGAATTTCCAGCTTCAACTGCAAAGCACAGAGCTGCGAATAAGCCAGGCAAGGGAGGTGAAAACATCTTCTGCAGCTAAAACGTCACATCGGAACCTCCCTCTCAAATGCTAAAACATGGGCATTTGAGTATATGGTACTCTGATGTCTCCTTTAAGAAAAGACAAGGCCATTCTGTGGGGTATGTTTCTCAACTGAGAAAAATATAGCTGTGAAAATCCACAATACAAGATACTGGGACTCAAACACTACCCAGGGAGTGTGTTTGTTTGGCTGTGGCAAGTATATATCTTGTGGTGCGACTGCCTCTGTGTTGGCTTGGTCCTATTTCACACATTTTCTCCCAGAAAACATTTGTTAATTTAAATGAGTTAACTCCATGGAGAGAACTGGAGAGTAAGCTAATGCAGTTTAGCTTTGGGGGCTCTTTGTATAGCAATTATATTACATTACCGTCACTTAGCAGAAGCTCTTATACATAGTGACTTACACAGGTTACAGTTTTATCCATTTACACGGCTGTATATCCACTGGGGCAGTTCTGGGTTAAGTACCTTGCCCAAGGGTACAGCAGCAGTGCCCCTGCAGGGAATCAAACCAGCAACCTTTCGGTTACGAGTCTTGCTCCTTACCACTATGATGCACCGCTGTGTATAATAATACAGTAATCGAGTAATAAAAGACAAGAGTGACAGGTATGACAGCAGCGGGGCGTGTCTCTCACCTTGCTGGTGGCTGTAGCCGAGGAGCCGGGCACGACCGGCGTGTTGGTCACCTGCACGGACAGGTACTTGTTGTGGATGAGAGGCCACGCCCCCTCCACCTTGCAGGTCTGGAAGTCGTCGCTGAAGGTGCGCAGGTG
The DNA here is from genome assembly GCA_019176425.1 of Megalops atlanticus. Taxonomy (NCBI): domain Eukaryota; kingdom Metazoa; phylum Chordata; class Actinopteri; order Elopiformes; family Megalopidae; genus Megalops; species Megalops atlanticus. The sequence continues at coordinate 2,918,517 of CM032881.1, read as the reverse complement.
GGGGTTCCCGAAGAAGCCGCAGTGGGTGTAGTTCAGGGGAGCGGCGTGGCGAGGCAGGCTGCGCTCGTAGTGGCACACCTCCGGGCTGTCCGAGCGCTCCTGGCTGTCCGGGCGGGGCGGGGGCGGGGTCCGGGGGCGGGGCTGGGAGGTGGGGCCCTCCCGGGAGCAGTTGTGCTGGCTCATGAGGTCCTCGATGCCGTGCTGGGCGGAGTGGTAGGCCAGGTCACCCCGGCAGGTGCGGGCGGTGCGGCGGACGCAGGTGTTGTAGGCACGCAGGGCGGTGCAGAACTCCTCCTCCGGGCCCGAGCGGGACGTCGAGGCCCAGAACTCCGAGTTACACTTCAGGATCTTACACTGCAGACTCACTGCGCAGAAAAGCAAAACACAATTACTCTAAATAAACCGACACCGCACGGGAGTACTTCAGGAGCACTTCAGGGCAGACCTTCTGTGGAAGGAAGTCAAAACACAATTACAGAACATAAGCCAACAAAGCAAAGGAATACTTCAGGAGCATTTCTCATCAGACCCAGTAAAACACAACTACACTCCACAAACCAACACTACAATAAAAACCAATCCAACACAACAAGACAGGAATACTTCAGGATTGTTAAACTGAAAGGTTCATTGTGGAGACAAGCTGAAATTGGCTACAAGCCTACATAACCCAGAATAGCACACCTAGACCTACACGCCAGCACAACTCAACAAGACAGGAAGATTTCCGGACCAAAACACAACAGAGTCTTTTAAAATCAGGGAACAAATCTACAAATCCACACGGTGTTATTCATTTATTTAACTTTTTCTTCACAAGATAAGTCAGCTGAGAAATCAGTTGTCTTTTGGTGATGAACTGGGGAAATGCAAAGGATAAGGAAGGCAAAGGATGACACCGCTACAAGTGAGATGATTCGAAGGCCAGAAGCAAACAGCCAGTTTGGCTACTTCAGTAACTCTACGCTCTAATGACGACAGTAAGGACCTCAGTTTAATGCCTAATCCCATCACACTATATACCACAACTACACTGCATGAACAACACCAAATCAACATATTGAGACAATTATACATCACTACATAGTGAAATCCTCCAAGAAGGAGGTAATGTGAGGACACTGATATCATGAACCCTAAAAAGTTAATGACACAGGAAGAGTTAGAGAAAAGGATGAGCACTGAAGGTCTCTAATCCCTTTTTAAAATGCCAGCAACAGTCAAATAAATCTTAAGTCTTTTTCCGACATTAGCGCTACGGGCCAGACACACTCCTCATGTACATGCACACTTTTTGTTCTGGGTTTTGTTTAGCACATGCTGCAAAGTAGCCATGCAGCTAGAGGTAGCCTCCCTTCCAGGTATCGTAGTGCCAATTTTGAACAAGACGGGGGCATGGGTTTCTATAGTCTGATACGTTCTGGATGAGGAAACTAGAGCACAGCATTTTGTCAGGGGGCTTACAATGATTTTTATTTGTTTGCAAATGCTGTTTGTTGAAGCTCGGACGGCAGTAAAGAGTGGTTTCGTTTGGGGCCGACCACAACCAAAGTTCTGGTCTTTTGTATGCAATTTGTGTCACTGTGACTCACAAGACACCTGCTTGCCGTCAGTTCCCAGAAACCAGGGTTTGGACTAATGCAGCTGTGCCATCATTTTAATAATAATAATAAAAAACACAAAACTGAAGTGAAACCACCGCTGTGGCTTTGATGGTTGTGGGAGCACAGATGACAGTGCGGAGTTCACTTCTGCTGCCTTGGTTTAAGAGGTTTGCCTTGTGCAATGTTTTTGGGTTTTTTTTTCTTTGTTTCACGCATTCATACAACACACAATCAGGTTACGCTAGCTATTCCTTTTCTATGCTATGCCATTTTCAGCTGTTGTCTTCAAGCCAGGGGTAGCTGGGCCATAACACTGAGACAAAAGAGCTGAAGAGTCTCTTAAAACATTAAGTTCAAAAAGTCTTGGTGCCCTTCTCTTTGCTCTTATCTGCACAAATCCTTATTGACCTGGACGAGAAGGATTTAAGACTTAACAAATTACAGCCTGAACACTTAACGCCAAATAACGAGAAAATCTCCCCAATCACACAGCGCCTATTAACCTAATATAATAAGAATCTGAGTTTCCATCATTACACTGAAATGAGTGTTTGGCAGGATTTCTTCCATGAGTACCTTACTAGGAATGGCCTCACTCCAGTGTAATAATCAAAAGCATAGATTTGGCTGTGGCAGTCCACAGGGTGGAATCCAGCTGGAAGAATTTACACATTTGAATGATTAATCTCATCCAATGAATTTAAAATACACGCACGCACACACACACACACACAAGTGCGCAAACACACACACACTCAATCTTCAACACAGAGCTTTTGGATAGATCGTAAGATTACATATACATAGTGTATATAATATATATAATATGCATTTCAGCTTTAGAGGCACCACCATGACAAACATTTACAAGTAATAATAACATAGCCTATAAAAAAAAACACTGTTCATGTTATAATTTAGGGGCAAGTCACGCTCTGACCATCACGATCAATACCAATCACACACTTCATTGTCATGGAAGTGCCTTCACAGACACAATGCGAGTCATCAGTCAAACTGCTCAGAGATGGAATGAAAGGATGTCAATGGCCAGATGAACCTCCCATCCCTCATTTCACCAACTTAAAGCAAAGCTTAAAATGCCACTGCAGTCCTACTTAGACAATAAAGTAACTGTATTAATGGTATCAAGACAACCTGAACACTCAAAACTGAACCCATCCCCCCCCCCCCCGAACCCAGCCCCCAGCTCTGTAACTCTGTTGAATATCTGCCATTGCCATTGGGCGTAAGGGGAAACAGTACACTGGAGATTCAGGTACGCTGGAAGAACGCATGGTACTGCTTTTGGTACTAGCGAGTGTTTTGCAGGTGCTAATGTCTGGAAAATCCCACATAACAGCCTTGTTAAGAACAAGACCTTCCACTGCATAGCTGAGCCCTCTCATTGCCTTTTAAATGCCCCCCATGGGTGTGAAAGGGAATGAACAAAAAGCACCCTATGCAGAATTCAATTCTAGCTGGAGGAATGAAAGACCCTGTGGGTGTGCTGTGTGTGTGTGTGCGCGCACAGTGGGGGTGTAGTGGCGGCTGTGAATGAAGACAATGTAATTTGCCATTGAGAGAAGACCAACAGAGCAATAAATTACTGCGTGTAAAAGGATTAGGTTCAGTTTCAGCAGTCCCGCCTGGGGGAGAGGGGGGAGGAGGTCAGGAGTTTGGAGAGCTCTGTCTTAAAGAAATAGGATCCCCCCCCCCCCCACACACACACACACACACCACCCCAAGGGTTTGGGTTTGAGCAATACCTCCAGGTCCAATGCTGGAGCCAGTGGGAGGTCTCACAATTCTACTGGTCGATCTGGATATACGATATCTACCTGCCCAGCACCAAGGCAGCAGTGAAAGGTCACAGAATTTTCTGACACTCCCTGGGACTTGAGTTACTTGACCAACAATTAAGAGGTAGGACTTGGGGGGGGGGGGCAGTGCACAGGAAAGAGTGAAATTTCTCTCCAAAGCCCCCTCCCTACCCCCAGCCCTTAACACACACACACACACACACACACACACACACACACACACTGCAGTAATGTTGAAGCCTGGTCCTAGTGGTCCTATTTCTGTCAAAATTAACTTTTCTCAGGGGCTTTTATATTTATATTCGGAGCTTATGACCAAACATATGTCCTCAAATGGGCCAAAAGATCATTATTTCTCGTAACTTTTATAAAAGGTTCAGTTGCCTAAGATACAAACATACAAACAGCTGTATTGAATAGAAACCATTTCTCATTTCAATCAAGTGTGTCATCCTTAAAACTTTATTCACATGTGCAAAGGAATAGTTAACAGGGCTTTCAAAGCTCCATTTCTGGCCAACTAAATTAATTCAGCAAAACGACTGACATCAAGGCTGGACCTTGATGACATTTTCACTCCACATTCACTGCTAACACATGTAAACTAAGAACAAAGAGTTTGACCAGAGGCCTGTAACTCGCTGGCTTGATTACTGGGCATCTACAAACATGCTCAAATACACATCCAGCTCAGTGAGTCTTTGTTTTAGCCTTCAGCTAAACCTACCTGGAATCAATTTAAAACTCTCCAGCTAATCCAACTGCTAATTGGCGAATCCAAACCCCAGATCTACAACTGCAGTGTTCCAGACAAATTTGGCATTTGCCGAAGAGAGAGAACCCTGGGCTCACTGAGACATAGAAAGCTTTGACTTACTTTAGACTCTTCCCCGTGTATCTTTGTAAATGCCTCAGAGAGCTGAATTCTGTGAGGTTTTGCCAGGTACACGTTTCACAGTTCAGCATGTAAGCTTCAGCCTGACCTTAATTCCAAAATGAGACTGGTGTACATAGCATGTTGTTATATTACTCTGGGAAATTTCCCTTTGGCTGCAAGTACTTCAGACAGGTTTGTGAGTTTAGAAAAAAAGAAACATGGAAGAAACAAGTCTGCCATCACAAGTAAACTCAACATTACATTACATTGACATTTTGTCAGCACACACTCTTACCCAGAGCGACATTCAAGACGAGTACATTTAACAAATGCAGTCCTTTGTCTTAACCATACTGTCTTACGACTGAAACATTAAATTCATTCAATACACTGGATATCACAACAAAGGTACCACGTTGATGGATCCAACATATCCATTTAGGTCTTTCACATGCTTAATCATCTTTGCGTAGCCTCTCTACAAGAACGGTAGAGTGTTTTTTGACTGCCTGTGAAACTCACAAATCTGAAATTATGGGATGGCTGTCTCTGTTTGTAAAGTTATCCACGAGAAGATGTGAACAGTTCTTTTCCATGGACAGTTGGGCTTGTGTTCAATCTGACCACAATGAAGCTTGGCCTTCAAGCTGAATAAGGACCTTAAATGACTACACTTTTTTCTTAAATCTTTCCAGGGACTGCAAAATTCAGGCTGTGTTGGTAGTGAATAAAGTGAACATTTGGATACATGAATGAATGAATAAATAAAAAGTCCACTGCTGTTAGACTGAACAAGGGCCCTGGTTATCCAGCCCTTCTGCTTTTGATTTGAGACACGGCAATCTCTAGGAGATAAGATTTCTTGCCGCGAATTCTTTGTGGAGACTTACAATGCGTGCAGAATCTAATGACAATGGTTCACGCCACATCCCGGCTTATCCTACAGTTGACAATCGAGCTGAATACCCTTATCTGAATCGAAATCACGTAATACCCCAGAGGGAAGTTCATTTTAAGAAAACAAAAAAGAAAATCTATGCTCGATAACAGGATATTTAAATTTATTTGCAACATTAGAGGTGTAACTGGAACAAGATCGTTCTGACAAAGGTTTTCATTTAACTCTGTAATTCATCCACTAGTTTTCTTCAAAACACACGTTTCCAGAGAATCAGTCCTAAATCTTGAATAACTGAACAATGCGCGATATGTGTTAGGCTATTTGCTTTAACAGTACTTAGGCAGCGCGGTGAACGTTGTCTTTCAGGCATTTGCTGTCGCTGTTAGAACTAACAAAAGTTGCCCCAAACTGCGAACTCACACTTTACCAAATGTTTCCCCCCTTCCCCGCCTTTAAACAAAATGTATTTATCACCCATCTGATAAACTACAATAAACGAATCTTAATCTTGAATAAACGTCAACGACTAACACTTACATTATCACTTTTTGTCGGACGATAAGTGCCGTGAAAGGCAAGCGATAAGACGTGCCAAGCGCGCAAATTCTTGATAACTTTTATGGGGTGATGTAAATTCCGTTCCACATTCTTTTTTTCAGAGAAGAAAAAAAACAGAAACATCTTGTCGCTACGACTCAATACCTTTGCGAAGTAGTTTAAATATCGTTTCTTTTTTCAGTTTCTTTTTAACGTGTTCAGCAAAGCATACACGACACGGACCCGCGGTACATGAATACATCTGCACCACGATGTCCATATACTTGCGAACCCACGATTAGTGCGATCTTAGCGACAGATGACCCTATTAGAATAGTAATCGTGCTCCTAAATGATGCGATTGGTATTCGACGTTCAGCTGCAACACGAGGTCAGCTCCCTTAAGAGAATGTTAAAATGAATGCAAATTTTCGGACGCATTTTTCCGCAAGAAAACTCTGAGGGGAATAAATACGTGTGGCTTTTGCCACCCTTCCCCCTATCAAAACAGCGCTTGGTAATCAGGACCGTCCTGAACACCAAAACCAAGTCGGTGGTTTAAAATAAAACCAACGATTTGTTTTTATTTTAAACGGACGACTCTCATTCCAGTAAGTTACATCTACCATCTAACGAGGTGAAAATACAAAACCAACACAGGAACAGGGGCGCTTAGCGAACAGCACGAGTATAATCGCTGCTTTCGCATGATGCGTACGATGCCACAGGTTCCGCACATAGCCTACTTCTGACCACATGAAATTCAGACGTTTCTAATTACCATTACAATACACACCATTGTACTTTCACGCATTTCCGATGGTTTAGTTGATCGGATATTCTTTGTGCTAATAATTCTTTGTTACACGAACAATGTTAATCATTATCTGATGCAATAAAGTACACATAGTCTATAAAAAGTATTTCTAAAATCCCCAGCTATCTATGCAGGTACTGAGAAACCTTCTTTCACACACACGCGTGCTGCCAAAATTTGGGACTGGGAAACTCCTGTGCAAAAGCGGACAATTTAAATCATGACAATATAGATAACATCACTACACTGTGTCAGGTTTAACAATGTAGTATTAGCATGCTAGCTCACGCTAAGTGGAGGCTATACTTGCTATTTATTTCGAGGTGTCCAAAAACGAAAGTGGAAAAATGTCGTACAAAAGATCAATGTTAGGTAAAATTCGGTTTATCTTACCTGCAGGGAAGAGGTAAAGAAATATTGTGAGGATCTTGCCGACTTCTAGCGCCGAGGGTCCTGCGCCTTTCCCCATAACCATCCATCCAGCACGGGATCGCACTTCTCTCCTCTCCCTGGTCAAATCAAATAAGAGTGGCGGAAAATGCAATTAGCAGATTAACTGTGCTAGTATTCGCGGCTGTGACTCCAAGCGAAAGAAATGCGCGGTGCGAAACCATTCCTTTGCCTCGGAAAAAGTTGAGCTCATCTGGCTAGGCTCAACGTTCTTTCCCTTCCCGGACTAGATCCACTTCGCGATTTGAAATGCTCTCACGGAACAGAGGAGAAGGGGCATCGATCTCCCATTCCTGGGGTGTCAGAAAGGTACAGCCTACAACTCTGTCTGCACCAATCAGAAACCCGTCTTTCTGGCTACGACCCCCTCAGTTTCGTGTTACACTCCGATTTAGCAGAAACTGGTGTAACTACCTCTTCTAAAAGTCACGTTGATCCCGAAGCATGTTCCCTGATCAAAGAGAAGTCAGTATTTGTAAAAATGTGTACCACAACAAATTACCCTTAGAGTGTTGGATATTAGGCGTAACCAATCGTGTACAATTTGCTTGTTTGTTGAACGCGATGATCGTCTTTTTAGTTTACAGAGAAACAGAGGGAGAGCCGATGTGAACTGAGGATAAAATTACGGGAAATATAGCCTACCTGCGCAATTACACAGCCCGAGAAATCGTAAATGCTTCACTAACACAGAAATTAACACATGGACACTGACATTAATATAATGTGCAAAATGCACTGATAAAATCACAGCTCCATGTCGTGTAACGTTAGTTTTACAATAAGTTGTTATTTCCCATGAACGAGCTCTGCGCAAGATGTCTGTATTGCAGAGCTGAATAAATTACCGCGAGAGGAGCAACAGGTGTTGGAAGCATTTGTCTACACGTCAATACAATCCAGCCGTTTATACAATTTGAAACAATGAGTATGCTTTATAAAAAGTATAGCTGACACGCACTATAAGCCGTAAGCATGTGAGGGGAAAAACTGAGTCTATACACACAGGCCAAAAAGCAACCAGTATTACAAGTGTTTTGGCGAAATATATTCTCTGAATACCATATTCTAGTGATAGCCTTGTCCAGAATTCACAAGTAACATCTGTGTGTGTGTGTGTGTGTGTGTGTGTGTGTGTGTGTGTGTGTGTGTGTGTGTGTGTGTGTGTGTGTGTGTGTGTGTGTGTGTGTGTGTGTGTGTGTGTGTGTGTGTGTGTGTGTGTGTGTGTGTGTGTGTGTGTGTGAACAGAACTGTTAAGAAGGAAGGTGTTAAAAAACGAGATTCTGGACAATTCGACTGTGTATGTGTACGAGGCTAAGGCGGTTCGCCTCACTTTTTGCGTCTTGCTAATATGAATGGAAGGAATGAACGGCCACTCAATACCTACCTGCTCAGAGAAAAACAACAAAAGTCGAAAAGCATAACTTATACACACAACTCAACTGGATAACATACTAGAAGTAAAGTTTAAACCAGGAAATATTCCCATATATGGAAAGATGACACTGTATTGGACAATACATTCATCTGACAAAGAAACTAGTAGGCTATCGACAACAAGTCGCTCGGGTAAATGACGGACATGAAATGACAATGCCCTAAATCCGAATGTGGACAAATAATTTATGATTTCGTTCCAATAGGTGGCGCTCGCAGCACCGGCTTTTGCATGTGAGAGCCCTGCAAACCAACATCGTGACAGATCTACACGCCGTCCCAACCTGAAGTCAAGTACATCTGCCCCTGAAATCCCAATTTGGTCGATTTCATTCCACCTCAGAGCGATTTAAATGAAATTACATCGACAGGCTGCAATCAAGGCCATATCAAGACATTCCCTAACTATGATCTTTCACCTCTCAACCACAAATATTCAGCCGCTGCATATCTCCTACCCTCAGCCTGCCTTTTAATTGAACAGGATTGCATTAAGCACGTGCTAATACCACGCACTCAGTAGAAAGAAGTAAAAGTGTAATATAATATAATATAATATAATATAATATAATATAATATAATATAATATAATATAATATAATCAAAGTTAAATAGCAGGATTAGAAATATTAAAATAATCGCACTCTCGTCCCTAAAAGACACTGATTTATTGCATTGTTAATAAACTCAATTGAGAAGTATTTCCCTCGTGCCTTTGCCGCGTGGATTTACAACGGTTACAATTTGTCGAGGGAAAAAACACTAAAATGTATCTGTCTGTATGTTTGCTCACATATATTTTGTAGTTTGTCCAGCCAACCCCTCTTTATCAAGACAAATTGATCTAATACTCATTCTTGATATTAATTGATCATCTTGCAAAGTATACATTTCAACTCCAGGGTAGGTTATTGCAGGCTAGTGGATAACGGCATATCCAGCATTAAACAATATCAAAACGCGATTTTAAAACTGTACTAGGCTGATCCAACAACCACGCATTTGCAACGTAAACAAAAGTAAAAATGTATTAATGACACGAAAACGCCCAATTAAAAGCGACAGCACGGTTGTCACTGTGATACTACAAAGACAATAATTTACAAAACCACCGCTAAAAGGTTGCCTAGTCTTGTTTCCATAAAAGAAAGTCCTCCCGACTACCGCGCTTACCTTTGCGGCAGCATGGAGCCCTCCAGCACGGCAGGGAACCGCGCTCAGCTGCGGGACCAGGGGGGGAAACCGTAGGGGTAGAAGGAAGACTCCAACGTGCAGTTTACGAAAAAGGCGTCTCTGCGTATCGGTGTAATCCACAAATAAATCTGTGCTCCGTTTTCAACTGGGCGGAAAGTACTGTAATCTTCCTTGCATGGTTTCACAGGCAAGCATGCAAGTATCCAAGATAAGCAGCGTGAGATGAAAGTGATTTCTCACCAGATCAGTCGATAGTTCGAGATGGAGAAACAGGTTTCGTCAACTCTTGATCTGATACGCCAGCGATGATATTTCGTCTAAGTGGCAGTTCGTCCGCCTCGTTGAGTGATTATAGATATGTCTCAATGTGAAATGAATGCTAATTCACCGTTCGGTTTTAGAGGAATAGATAACAGAACTGTGATGTTATTTCCAGAATGTATTTTTCATTTTTCTGTTGCTTTATCCTGTGCTGGTTCTCAGATGTTAAGGAATGACCCTCGGGGCAGTGTTGCTCGCGCCACATGGACTAACGTTACTCTAGCTATCACTCGCTCGTTTCCTCGCCTCAGTGCTGTGAAATGGTTCGTTAGTCAATGACAGAGACACCAACGGGTAGCGCTGCGTGACACCACCCGAACCTCTACCGCGGTTCACCGGCGTGACAGACAGCATTAAATATGCGAGAGGGGGATGGGAAGGGAATTAATAAAAAAAGTCATACGCCAACTGTAATAATAATAATAATTCCACCAGAATTTTCCTCAGCCCTGATGAGCCCCGCTTTGTAAAGTACACGAAGACGCTGGAAGTCTTATCAATGCTCAGTGTAGGTGACAGCTCAACTTTGTCAGATGAAGCAATCCTCAAGAGAAAAAAAAATAGCCCGGAGGTGGGCAGTCCCACGGCACGAAGACCACATGGTTTTTGCTAGGGTATTTATTTTTTTATAATTATCTGGCTGAAGTCATCATTTGGCTAGAAAGTCACCTCACTACCTGTTCTATTTGTCAGTAATTTGGTGGTTAAGATGACTACACGGCTCTCGCGCTGCAGAATCTGGACATAGATCACCCACCTCTCCGTTTAAAGTAACGGAATTCAATAAAACGTTACTCGGATTTTAAAAGGCGTGCTCCCTTCACAGAACAGCTGTTTTTATTGCGACTATGTTACTGCAGGTTAAAAGCCTGTCTGAAGCTGGTGGGCCACCTGCAATTTACGCTATAGCATTTTCTGCTTGGTAGACCTCTGTATCCGTGGTAATTTATATGACGTATATGTTTACACAGCTGGATGTTTACTGAGGCAATTCAGGTTCCATACAATGCTCGTGGGTACAATAGCGGTGCCCCGTCTAAGACATGATCACATGACCACGGTCCACTAGAATAACCAGACCACTTTACTTTCTGCAGGCCAAATAGTTTGTGGGAGAAATAAGAATTGCTCATGTTGATAGCTGTCTTAAAGATGACTAGCAAATAACCTTTGCTAGACTTCTCTTTGGATGAAAGGAAAAAACTTAAAAGAATGGAAGTGGTCTGGTTTGGTTGACTTTGGACATTTAGAGTCAACACTGAAAGATTAACTGTCTATAATGATTAATTGTTTGAACATTTATTCATTGTTTAATCAGCCTATTCATATGGATTGTTTTATTGACCCATTCTCAGGCTGCCCAGATGAGATCCATTACTCATAACAAATTACTCTTCATCTTGACTTGTGCTTGTGAGAATCTAAGCTCAGTGCTGAACTGCCTTTGAAAACTAAAAACTGTGAGCTTCTGCCCATATCTGAGACTGACACAGACTCGGGAGACATTGCAGTTTCTTTTCATGTCCCTTTCATGTAAAATTTTCATGTTCTCTGCATGGAATATTTGCCAGAACATTTTGTCTGGGTTGAACTGCAATCACTGCTTCGAGCAATGATAGTGTTTACAGCTGCAGTTGGTGAGTGAAGGACTCGAGACATGCTAGAATTCGGAATTTCGGTGAAACTGAATGAGATACTGAAGTTTGTAGTAGGCGCATTGACTGTTTACATATTTTAGTGAAATGCAATGTGAAAAGATGAGGAAAAAAAAAAACGGAGGAACAGACAGAGGAGAGCTGCCAAATTTAAAGATGTCACTGCACCTGTAGTTCATCATGAAATGAACACCCTCCCTTCCCCTCTAACCCTACCTCCCACTCTACAGAGCCCTGGTGGGAATGTCCTCTCTGGGATGCCCAACCCCCCACCCCTGGCCAAACCTCCTCAGGGAGAGGGTGGGATGTGAGGTTGGAAATGAGCAGGGGGATAACACAAAATATTCGGGGCTGCTACGGCAACAGGTGATTCTGGTGATCCGGTGACCCGCCTCCCCTGACTGTTGCCATGGCTCAGTTTGATTTCTGCCGCGTTACTTGGTAATTTCAACCCACTGAGGTAGAAACCTCAGGCTACAGACCCGCCCGAAATCACAACACAGTTCTGGCACCGGCTCGGACACGCAGTCAGCGTAAAGGAATCGTTCGAGCAGGAGTTGCGGTCTGAGAGCTGCTTAACATGACGGGCGAGTCAGGCTTTCTTCGCAACTCTTTCCCAGCTCCACTGATCCTCCAACACCCCCACAGCAGACCTCTGCTGCATGAATCAACACGGTTAAGCAGCAATGCGTGACACACACCAGAACACATCAGATGTCCCGTGAAAGGCACAGATTCCATGAATCTCCGTGGCCTGCAGTGTCCAGGGGGGACACGGGCCACCTGACGGTCAAGCCGAGGTTCAGTTTTGCATCGGTGTAATAGCTCTGGCATGAAAGAGTACCACCACCCTGCGAAGGGGACGGCTTTTAAAAGTGCCGCACGCTGGCTGTCAAAGGCAAACACAGCTGCTGGGCTGGGGAGAGGGTGGGGGTTGGGGGGGTGCAATGAGCAGGACCCCAGCTGGATCAGCATGGTCAGTTGACACAGGTGCCGCACACCGCAGCATGTGTGTCCTTCTGTGTAAGGTGTGTGGGATTTTAAGCGCAGGCCAAGGCTGTGTTTCTGTGTGTGTGTGTGTGTGTGTGTTGGGGTGGGGGGCGGGTATCGAAGAAACCAGGAAACACATCAAAGACCCACATGATGAAGGGCTCATGAATTGATCAAAACACCCTGCGTGCTCCATTGGGGCACTGAAAAAAAACAAGAGAAGACTACAGGCCATGGCTCTGAGAGTAAATAACTGTATCTTTCAGAAGTGCCCCGAGGGCTCTTTGATTTGGCTGCATTTCTGGAGCCATAAAATGCACTAAAAACAAAATCCTGCTCCTATTCTGCTTTTTTTGTCTTTTTGCAAAAAACAGTATAGTGGGGTGCTGGATTCGACCTAAATTATGACTGGCATTGGCAGAGTGCTCTCACCAACAATGCTTTTCAGCAGGGCAGAGGAAGCAAGCAAGTGGAACTCATTAACTACAGTTTTAATGATAATGCTAATGAAATTCTGAAAATAAAAATGATTCTGACCGTCAAGTCTAAAACATTCACAACATCTGGTGGCTTTCATATGGAATGACATGTGACAAAAGAAAAAAAAAAATCACACATCCAATTTTTTCCATTTATACAGCTGGATATTTCCCGAGGCAGTTGTGGATTAAGTACTTTGCTACACTATGCTACACTGCTGCCCTTTAACAGCTATTGTAAGATATTACAGGACTGAAGCTGAAACACTCAGAACAATGAGAAATGGGGTGGTGACGAGAGCGTGTACTGAGGGCCTCACTCACTTCTCCTGGAAACCTCCATGGGAGAAGATGATGTGGATAGTCCAGACTGTTCAAATATGATACGCCCAACAAAACAGCAGGGAAAACAACAGCTGTCATGAAAACATCAGCTGAAGACAGAAATGTTACTGGAACATTTGAAAGCAACCATATCCATAGCGTGAAACTGAAGGTCACAAACATGAAGACCCAAGCGTGTGAGTTCTCCTTGTATGGCTTCAATGAATGCGGGTTCAACAGCAGGCATCAGTGTGGTGAAGTGGTAAGGAGCGGGGTTCATAATTGAGAGGTTGTTGGTTCGATTCCCTGTTGAGGCACTGCTGCTGTACCTTTGGGTAAGGTACATAACCTACAACTGCCTCAGTAAATATCCAGGTGTATAAATGGATGTAGTTGCTCTGAATAAGAATGTCTGCAAAATGGCAATAATGTAATATCTGCTGATGGTTTCTTTTGACAACAATTCCAAATGATGTTTGCTCACCGCAGCTCTTGAGCCATAGTGTTTCTGATTCTGTGATTCCTCGACAACGCCAACAAATCAAACTTCTTACACATTATAGTGTAGCAACGTGGAATGAAGACCTCAAAGTCAGTGTTCTTGAACTGCCATTGTCTCAAAATCAGATACAATCAGCGAGGCAACCATCATTACCACGACCCAGAGGAAAAAATCAATGAAACCCTCCCGGTGCCTGTGATTTCCTTTAATTTGCCCTCAGCCCCTGCATACTGAACAGGCAAATCTCATTATCCGTCATTTAATCCGTTTTACCCTGTGCACGCGTGCGGGACGACAATGGCCTTCGTCAAGGATCCCCGTCGATGGAAACGGGGCGGGAGGCATCCAGTCGGGTCAGAACAGACAGTGTTGCCACAAGTGTCCACAAATCTGGGTGAGCGGTTAATTTGCCAATTTTGCACGAGTGCGGCGCGGATGAAGGAAGAGGGCTGCAACTGGGTTTGTGCGACTTGGGCCGACATTTGCTTTACAAGCCGGCGAGACCGAGAGGTCGCACAAAGCAAGAGCCCGGCATTCCCTTGCACAACCGTTGCCAAAAAGAAAAAAGAAAAAAAACAGGGCCGGCCATAAATCAGGCGCCGGTGTTCAAAGACGGCCATATCTCATTTGCACTTGCATTAAGCGTAATTAAGCAGACAGGGCGTAACGCTGATTGGGTATGTGGTTTTCCTACTGCCGGACAGCCAGGACGCTATCAGCAGTTGTTGGCCCGTGTGAATTAGCTCATAGCGAGACTCATAAACCACTTCCCACTATGTCAAATACATTTGTCTCTGATTTATCTCCAGCGCTTGCTGAAAGTTCATTATGAGCACTATCAAAGAGCAGTTAGGCGGGAGTGAAACTCATATTTGCTCTTCGGTGTCACCTTGCCTGGAACGGAACTGGGGAGTCCGGCTGACGCAGCCAATTGAGGGTGGCGGGCAGGAAGGGAGGGGTCATTTATGAAAGAACAAAGGGAAACAAAAGTGCCGCCGAGCTTCACAAGAAACAATGCAATTTATATGCATAATCCGAGTCCATTCCCAGCTCAATATGCTGCCACTTTCAGACATTTATTATTTTAAACAGCGTGCATAATGAACTAGCCCGAAGCTCATTTCACCTCCGCTGTGAGTCAATGGGAAACAGGATATGACTGTCAGAGACTAATCACTGCCTCCAACAGGGTCAAAGGTAAAAGACAAGGACACATGAGGTCTTCTTCTCCCTGTTGGCTCCAGACAGAGTTCAGTTATCCATGGTAATGATGGTTCTCCTGGGCAGGCTTCGTTGGGAGTTGGTCGTAAACAACAAATGTGAACCCTTCTCTAAAAGTAAACATCCACGTTCACACTTAAATAATCAGCTGATCATAATTGCCTGTCAGAAGCTCGATTTTCATAAGTCGATTCTTTGGATGACAAACTGCATTTAGATTCTGGTTTGTTTACATTCTCAGTGTGGGCTTTGGCTTGGGGGCTAATTCCTCGCGGGATGTTCTGTAGCAAACAGCACGGGAGCACCCATTGGCCCACACAAAACCCAGTTACAGTGCAGATGACTGAAACGTCAAAGAGGCTGAAAGGTATTTAGCCAATTGTATATGTAATTATAAGGTTTCTCAGCACGTCAAATTAAAGAAGAAAAAAAATGAACAGACAGACTGAAATCACTACTGCAACCACACATGATCATTTAATAACTACCCCACTACACTGAGTTTATACTGATTCTCTGTATCAACATTGTGTGACACCATTTATCATAACCAGCAGTTTGGTGTAGAGATTATAGAACTGGCTCTGTAATCTGTGAATTACTGATTAAATCTAGGATTTTGCTTGAGCAAAACTCTTGCACCATCACAGTTTTAGTAAATAACCATTACTATGCTATTAATATATAATCCAATATATTATGATTGAATAATGTATCAGATGAAAGCTTTGGAGGTTACACCAAGGAAGGACACATGCCAGGAAAATAAATATGTAACAGAAAATACTCAGCAAATGTGGATAATTGAACCATATAGAGCCTGTCAGAGCCAGGCTCCAGAGATTTCAAAGACTTTCTCAGGCAAAAGACACGTGGTTTGTTTAGTACAGGCAGAATGACCAAGGCCTAACACAGTACTAGACACACTTAAGCCTACAGGCAAAATAACACGGGGCTAACACAGTGCTAGACACAATTAGGACCACATGCAGACTGATAAGCTTGGCTT
The DNA here is from genome assembly GCA_019176425.1 of Megalops atlanticus. NCBI lineage: Eukaryota > Metazoa > Chordata > Actinopteri > Elopiformes > Megalopidae > Megalops > Megalops atlanticus. The sequence goes on along the minus strand of CM032881.1, from coordinate 2,902,376 downwards.
GAATGACCGACTCTCCTCATTAAAGTAGTTACTATTATGATTTTGTTTACGTTTATGTCCTTTTCTAGGAATGATAAGCCACCTCTCTGTTCTTATCCAAACCTCTCTTTGGCAGTCTCCTTTTCTCTCTCTCTCTCTCTCTCTCTCTCTCGCCCCTCCCTCTTCTTTCTGTCTGTCCCTCTGTAACTGCTTGTATGGCTGCCGGTTGAGATGCTGTCTGTGTTCCATGTGTGCGTTACAGTGTTGTGTCGGCTCTAACCGTACACAACACACTCAGAGACAGGGGTGACAGGCAAAAAGCCTAGGCCACATCCTACCAAGAGTCCTAATGGTGCTGGGAAACAAGGCCCATGCCCCAGGCCTACCACACAAAGTCAAATGATTTGGGTATGAAAGTTAATTCATGCTCAACATTCGATGGTGCAAAGCCATTATGCCAATTATGAAGCAGAGGAGGGCTGCAAAGATCTCCTAAAACTGTTAGCGCCAGGCCTCATAATTGTGTAAACATGCATATATTTTGAACCATTCACATTCAAAAGCCTGGCTTTGCGTGCCATCTGGATGCATTAAAAATGTGGAATCTGGAAGATTAATGCACAAACGTGCATCATTAAATGTCTTCTCTGGGCATGCTAATAAAGCAGAATTTAGCACACTGCTATGGCTTTTGCAGAGATAACATGCTTTATATTGACTCCTTCGGAAATTCATATTCTGTTCAGTGATTCATCATTAAGATCCTCATTTTTTTAAGTAATCAGTGACCCAAAACTCAGCAAGAAAATCAGTTTTTGTTTCAGTTTATTTTATTGCAGCTTCCCCTCGAAAGCCATGGGTACATAAAACTATTGCTATCGCTGTTTTTCATGGTTCCTTTGAGTCTTGAAACATCTTCCCTGTGACTGTCAGCCCAACTGTCATATGAACAAAGGCAGCAAATCCTCGGAGAAGTAAAAAAATACAAACGTCAACGCTATGTTCTGTACTGTGCTAGTGCTGTGATTACATTTATCTTGAATGCGAAAAGCTATAGAAGCTATTGTCACCCTCCTCAGGTTCAAAGTGTTCTGTCAACTTGATCAGGGCTACAAGGGGTCTGGTTGGATACCAGTTGGTCTCGAGGTGTTAAAACAGCCTTAAATAGCAGGCAGCTCCCAGACTGACCAAGGGACCACAGCAGCTCGGAGACGTATTTTGGAATTTCAGTGCTCTCATGAAGATCATGGCTCACCTGCTAACAATGTTAGCACCACATTTGTTTCACATTGTCAAATGCCAGCTCTCTGTGTATTTCTGGGCATTTTCAGCAGACAGCTATAATCATGATAGTAACAAGCATCTTCCAGAATGTTCTCAAAGAAGGACCGTGTGTGCTGTGGGCATCTTTGTACCAGCATGTTACACACCCAAATTTACTGAGGAGAGCATGCATATGAATCAGGCCGCTGGGCCTCAATACATAAATACATAAAGATGGGGAGCCAGATTGTATGCTGATATTTGGCTTTGTTGCCATAGTGACTGTCCTCTTTGAACCCAGCTGTTTTCATGAAAAAGATGTTGCCTGACCTTCTGTAAACAGGCTACCCCTTTCAAACCACGCCACCACATGTTAAAATTAGCAACATTTTAGCGAAATTAGAATTTGTAAACGCTGCAGGGTGTTCATGACATAAATTCTGAAACAGCCAGTGAGGTACCAGGGTGCCTTTTACTTTTGAAAGGGCACCAAGCCTCAGTGGAAGAACCCAGCTGTTTTCATGAAAAAGATGTTGCCTGACCTTCTGTAAACAGGCTACCCCTTTTCAAACACGCCACCACATGTTAAAATTAGCAACATTTTAGCGAAATTAGAATTTGTAAACGCTGCAGGGTGTTCATGACATAAATTCTGAAACAGCCAGTGAGGTACCAGGGTGCCTTTTACTTTACGAAAGGGCACCAAGCCTCAGTGGAAGTGAGAGTAAACCTCAGGGAAAGTGCTTGGTTGGACGATCCATGGATGTGTGCATCAGCCTCGCACTGGTCACTGACATTTCACTTTGTGAGGGAGTGTCCCGTCACTACAGTTGAGTATGTGCTCTGACTACCATACCAACGAGCCTGGCTCTTTGGCGTTGCGGTCAAAGTCGCATGTTTGGTACCCCGTAGACCCGGGTTCGAGGCCGGAAGGGGTGACTGTTCTCGCCCTTCGCTACACACTTGTTACATCCAACTAAGCACTTTCCCTGGGGTCAATTTTCAAGGATTTATTGACTTCTTCCAGAAGGAAGAAGTAAATCCTTACTGTGAAGGAGAGCCTTCACCTTTCTCACAAAACTGTTTGTTGATTGTTTAATTGTAAACTTTTTATAAATGCCTAAAGATTTTTGTCTTTCCATTTTAAGCTTCACCATAATTGAACTCATTTCACATCAGATAAATCTAACCAGTTGATTGTTTCATTGTCACTTGTCCACTTGTATTTGTCTGTGTGTAAGCCAGCCATTGGTTAACAAGCCTCACCTGTCTAATCAGGCTTGTTAAACACAGGTGTGAGGTTGCAGTGCCAGGGAGACTGAGCTGGTTTGGCTTTGTGCTGAGACTTGATCCTTTCGTTTATTGGTTTTAAAAAAATGTACTGACTTTTTGACAGTTCTGTCTTTCTGTTTTGTTTTTTTGTGATAAGTCTTGGCCAGCTTTCTCACACTTACCAAGCTCAAATGAGGAATATGTTAAATGATATGTTAAAAATGTGTTAAACAACAACTATCAGGTACAGTACAACACATTGCTCTTCAGATAGGAACATTACCATGCCCTTTAAAGTCCTAACCCTAACCCTGTTGGAAAAACAGACACCCTGCGATTGCTGACACAGTTGATCTGGTCACATGTATTCAGTCTGCGCTGCTGCAGTGTGAATTGCACAGTTTCAAAAACAGTCGGGACTGATTTTATGCATCAGGCATGCATCATAATACATTTCCCATCTGCAGGGATGCAATCACATTTCACATCTGCAAAAACATGCTGCTCTTTGGTAGTGCAATAAACAACATGATTCAAAGTCATTCTTATAACAGAAAACAATATATATTCTAATATGATGCACTCCTTTTACATATATTGAATGATAATGTCAGAAGCCCCAGGGAAGGGTTAAGAAAACCTTATTACATTTTATCTCAAAAGCAATGCATTCTCCAAGTAGAGAAACTACACACTGGCCTGATTCCTCAAGGCACACACACAACGCTATTCATAAAATACTGATATTCAGCCACTGTAAGGATTTAAAATTCAACAGCATGCTGTGAATTCAAAAGTCTGTCTGGTTGTGTTTTTATCCCTAGATAAAAGTTTAGATATGGTACATTTCATGCCATAAGACAAACAAGACAGCGAGAATTGAAATGTCATTCATGAACACCCCAGGAGCCGGATTAGAGATCACAATTATTTTTTTCGCACAGCAAACCGATGCAAAAACTGACAGTGCCGGTGGAATGAATATCTCTCGCTCCGCATTAAAGCAAAATGGCCTTGAAAGGAATTTCGAACGTTTGAAAGGCTTTTGTGAGCTTCGGCTGAGCTGGTAAGGTGGGGATTTTATGAGCTTCGGCTGAGCTGGTAAGGTGGAGATTCTTCTGACAAGCTGCACCGGAGCTCTGTGAATGTCTAATCACGCAAAGAAACATAACAAAATCGAGTGAGACAGGACAGGGTCGGAGGGAACGTCTGCGCCCCCCCGGTCCTCTTCGCCCCAGTGAAGCCTGCCAAACAGCTAATTTCACTGTTCATTTCGTTGCTTTAAGTAAAACCGAACAACATGCAGCCATGTCTCCCACCCCCAGCAGGCAAATGCATTTTATGCAACATTTGGCGAATGATAAATTATGCTCAGATAAATTATTCCAAATCTGTTTTCTCAATAATGCTGACCCTCCTGGGTTAAGTTCAAAACGGTAGTTTGTGTCTGTGTACCTCTTGCTGGCTGCGGATCTTCATGATTGCACTGTCATCCATGGTTTATGTAATATTTTACTTCCTTATGGTGTTACTTCAGGACGTCTTGTGAGCTGTTTGTGGGAAATGTGCTGTAAAGCTCCTTTGTCACGAGCTCTATTTCAAATACAACAGGTGCTACGGCTAGCCTTCTCTGGCCATGGCAGTAAGGGTGTACACACTCTGGGCCAGCTGCTTCAGGGCTCAACAGCCACCGGAGCCACGGCGAAGGTTTGTTCAGTTCAATATTTGTTTATTTCACAGTGATGGCATGGATTGCGATAGTCCAGCTCTCAGGTTCAGAGAACTGAAAGCAAACATAATGCCTTCATTATACTCCCTGGCAACACAACAGGGCAAAAAAGCTACCCAGTGCTAAGATCACTGGAGGCCCCAAACACGCCGTGTCTATTAATGTCCCAGTGAAAGCAAACAGCAATAATAAAATGAATGAAGTTGTCGCTAACCCCATCTAATGCCAGCAGCTGTTCTCCCCATCCAGACGGCATCAAAACAACAGACACCAACTTCTCTCACCAGATCAACCTCGCCACCCTGGACCTTCTCTGTCCTCCTCTGCACCTCTATAGGCTCACCTGGAAGGGAGACCACCTCCCTGTGTGATGATGTCAGCAGAAAGTACCAAATAATACCCAAAACAATAAAATTTGCGTGTGTTGTGACCCTTTCTGAACACTGGATTGATCAGTTGGTTGACTGGCATCATTGCTTGGCATTTTGGGAGGGGTGTGGCATGCCTTCTGGCTGTAGCATGCCTTTGTATTGAAACCTGTTCGGTACATGCTTGTGTGCCCTTTAGTGTGAGAGCCTGCACTGTACTGCACTTGTCCTCAGGCAATAACCCTCATACCAGAGGCCTGCTACTCCCGAGACTTATCCCTCCCTGAGTCAACACAGAAAATTAATTTAGCCTCTTGAATGTGCACGGTTGAGATCATTTGCATGCTGAAATATTTAAGAACTTTGCGACATACGGTGTGGTGGTGAACAGAGCCTCGCTTGAGAGGGCGAACTCATTTTTGGCCCATTAAGCCGATTTACTCCAGCTCCAATGTGACTTTGAAGGAGGGCAAAGATGTTTCTCAAAAAACGTTTGCGGGGAAGGCAGTATGAATTATTCTCCCGTCGGGAATACAGTTGGACTTTTATTTTACACAGTCTCAATCCACCTTTGGCACGCTGTCCACACAGTTCTCATAAAGCACATGGAGAGCAAGCTAGTGAACCAGGAGAATGTATGGGAGTCCTCAACACAGACCTTTAACTGCAGGAAAATGCCTCACAGATCCCCTAAACCCTCTCGGACAGACAGAGGCTTCCTCTGAGCTTAATTACACAGTTATTGATTGTGACCAGTGCAGCTATCCTGTAATTGCTATGCCAAAACAGTTGCAATCATTTTCCTTTAATAAGAAATAGGTCCAATGGACAACGGGAAAGATCTTATCAATTCCTGCCATTGTAGCAGCCAGAAACTAACACTCACAATTTTGTTTATGATATAATGTGAAACACATATGCATCATGTCATATTATTGATTTGCTTAAATTTGTACTTACGTATCTCAAACTGCCGCATTATTATCTTAAGTATTATAAGTAATTCAGATGCAATGCAAATACCTTACTCTTGGTTACAGCAGGATTACACTCGGCACCAAGGATTCAAACTTATAACCTTCTGGTTACAAGTCTAGCTGCAAATTGAACTTCCGGTCTCCAGGGTATGGTTCAGGTGCTGGCCCATGGGGCATCTGCAGTACGGAGGTGGTTTCGTATGTCTTCTCCCCCCAGAGCCAGGCAGGGGGTGACAGGGCGTGAGGCGGAACACTGACAGGCAGACTGCTCTGAGCCCTTGCGGCATCGGGGGCAGTGGGATGTGACAGCCGACACGAGGGTGTGACATCGGCACGACGCACCCGTCTCCGCGGGGTGAGCCTGGCGGTAAGCTGTCGCCTGCTCTGACGCGACTCACTGGAGGAGACGGCACGGACGAAGCCCTTCAAGGGAATGAGATGAAGTTTTTACCGCTCTGTGGTAATGTGCAATGCGCTGGTTTGTTTTATCGAGGCTCTGTGGGAATTGCAGGATGTGTCAATCACGGAGGCTCCTGGGCAGCTCCGTGTGGCGTTACAGGAAGTTGCAAACGCGTGTGTGACTATTATATCAGACAGCTTCTTTTTTCTGTGAGGTTTGCAATCGGAGCCTCAAGAGCTCGAAAAGAAACCTGACAGCACAACTGGTAAACTACCCAGTGCTTTTTATTGCAAACTTTGACTAAGTGACGTTACATTACAATTATATTATTGTCATTTAGCAGACACTCTTATCCAGAGTGACTTGCATAGATTAGATACTTAACCATTTATACAGCTGTGGGTTAAGTACCTTTCCCAAGGATATAACAGAAGTGCCTCAGTGGGGAATCAAACCAGCAACCTTTCGGTTACAAGCCTTGCTCCTTGCCAGTACACCACACTGCTGCACACTACCCATACTTGTGCGGAACATACACCTGGGCACCATCCTCACCTGTGAAGAACATACACCTGAGCCCACTATCCAGACGGAGGTACCAAAACACAATGTCACCGAGTGATTCAAGTCATTCCTGCCAGTCATCAAAATTCAGCAGGGCAAAGCCTGTTAAAAAAACACAGTAGCCCCCTCAAAAAACCCTTTGGATAGTTTCTGCTGGAACAGGAGGAAACTGAAAGCTAGCTGGGGCCCCCGATGCCAAAATAACAGCAGTGACTCACGGATCCCCCTCCGGCTGCGCTGTCATTCCCTTTCCTGTTTCAACAGGCTACCTGGTCCTCTCTGTGTGAGCTTTAATTAAACATGTTACCCAAAGCCACTCGCTGTCCTCCCCTCAGTCTCTGTCTGTTAACATGCGCACAGAGAAAGTG